>PVKV010003116.1:0-28262 GCA_004027835.1 Alouatta palliata
GCATGTGCCAGAATATCAGCTGATTTTTCTATTTTTAGTAGAGATGAGGTTTTGCCATGTTGGCCAGCCTGGTTTCAAACTCCAGTCCTCTAATGATTTGCCCGCCTCCACCTCCCTAAGTACTTAGACTACAGACCTGAGTCACTGTGTGCAGCCAATGGTTATTTATTATTCTGAAAATCTTAGAGCCCTTAAGAATTATGGTAAATCTATTCTGCATGTGCTCTGGAAATGA
Organism: Alouatta palliata; assembly: GCA_004027835.1. Taxonomy (NCBI): domain Eukaryota; kingdom Metazoa; phylum Chordata; class Mammalia; order Primates; family Atelidae; genus Alouatta; species Alouatta palliata. The sequence goes on from PVKV010003116.1 coordinate 236, forward strand.
AATAATAAAGCCTGGATGACAGCATATCTGTTTATAGCATGGTATACTGAGTATTTTAAGCCATCTGTTGAGATCTACTGCTCAGAAATTTTCTGTAAAAATATTACTGCTCATTGACAATGCACCTGGTCACTCAAGAGCTCTGACAGAGATGCACAAGAAGAATTGTTTTCATGCCTGCTGACACAACATCCATACTATAGCCCATGAATCAAGGAGTAATTTCAACTTTCAATTCTTTAAGAAGTAAATTTTATAAGCCTACAGCTGCCATAGATAGTGACTCCACTGATGGGTCTGGGCAAAGTACATTCAGAATCTCTTGAAAATTATTTACCATTTTAGATGCTATTAAGATTTACCTTGATTCATGGGAGGTCAAAGTATCAACATGAAGAGGATTGCATAAGAAGTTTATTTCAACCCTCTTTGATGACTTTGAGGGGTTTCAGATCTCAATGAAGAAAACTGCAGATGTGGTAGAAACAGCAAGAAAACTAGAACTGAAAGTGAAGTCTAAGGATGTGGCTGCATTGTTGCAATTTCATTATTACACTTGAGTGAATGAAGAGTTGCTTGTTATGGATAAGCAAAAAGTGGTTTCTGTAATAGAATCTCCTCCTAGTGAAGATGTGAACACTGTTGAATGAAAAAAGATTCAAAATGGTACATAAACTTAGTTGATAAAACAGCAATAGAGTTTGAGAGGGTGGGCTCTAATCTTGAAAGAAGTTCTACTGTAGGTAAAATGCTATCAAACAGCATTGCATGCTACAAATGAATCTTTCATCAAAGGAAGAATCAATGTGGCAAACTTCATTGTTGTTCTACTTAAGGAACTGCCACAGACACCACCTTCAGCTACCACCAACCTAGTCCATCAGCAGCCATCAAAATCAAGACAAGACCCTCCATCAGCAAAAAGATTATGACTCCCTGAAGGCTCCAATGTTCGTTAGCATTTTTAGCAATAAAGTATTTTTAAAAAAGGTATTCACCTTGTTTTTTAGACATAATGCTATTTTACATTTAATGGACTACAATGTAGCGTAAACATAACTTACACATGTACTGGGAACGTGAAAATTTGAATGACTCATTTCATTGCAATACTTCCTTTATTGTCATCATCTGCAACTGAGCCTGCACTATCTAATATATATCTATGTATGTGAAATCTATATGGATAGTAAAAAAATTTAGGACTTTTAGTTTAGAAGTACATTTAAGATTTTTATCATTATGAAATATCTTTAACCATGTTAAAGTTTTGGGTTTTGCTTTTTTCCACACTATATTTCACAATCGTTTTCTAATTTGTTTGCATTTAAGGGAAAAAATCTGTTTTCATTTCTGTATTTCCAAAAGTTCTTCAACATTTATTGTAAGTATATTTCTTACACACTGTAACTACATTTTTTTACTGATCCTTTTGTTTTACTGTAGCATTTAATTCGGTTATATTATTTTGGTTACAAATATAAACTCATTTTTCTCTTTCCATAACTTCCATTTTCCCCATATTACATCCCCAATAGATAACACATAATAGGACTTCTAGATTCACCTTCTTACCTTTAATCTTACATTTATAACTTATATTTTCTTTTTGCGCTACAGTCTGAGGCAATTCCTCAGTATCTTCTAGGGTACTTTTTATATCCATTTTGCATATCACATACTGATTTTTTAAAGAAGTAACATGCTTAATTTCCAAGACTAATTTGTTCTCTATTTATTCCTTTTTAATGGCATCCTTTTCATTGTATGGAAGTATCATCCTCTGAAATGTTTTCAAAACTATTAACTTCTCTTCTGATCCCTGAATTCTCTCTTTTCTATCTGAAATCAGTCTATTAGTTTCATTTTTGGCTTACATTTAATGAACTTGGTTCTCTCCAACAACTTGGTCATCCTCATTTTTTCCACTTTAAAGACCTAGCATTTCTTATCTAGGAAGATGAATAAGCTGCCTCTGAGGTTGCGTAAGTTTGTTTTCTCAAATGATACCTTCCTGGAGTTGGACTGCTTCCTCTTAGTGCACGTGGGAGGGAAGTCAGCACCTAGGCTCTGATTCCAGATGGCCCAAAGGATGAAATATTTATCTAGACTTCAAGGATTAGAGTGAATTTTTTTATTCCTTGGTAAAATTAAGAGTCAGGGCCTCCTTCCATCTCTTCTTTTCCATTATGAGTATCTTCAATTATTTCAGTTTCTGGCCTGAACTCCCCCAAGCTCATATACTCAACATTAAGCAGATGGTTCACTTTTTCTCTGCAGATGTTCTTCTGTGGGCTTGTGTGTCATACATGTGTGTTGCCAGGGAGGGATAACAAACTGACTTCTTGCCCCACCGCTACAAATTCAGTCACTTAATCAGTTACTCCCTAGATCACCTTTTGGGTAACTCCCTGCTCTTTTTGTTTTCCTCTCCCTTCATGGGATTTCTCTGAGTTTGCTCCTAGGTTACAGCCGTTTTTCAGCTTGTGTTGTGAACCGAGGAATTACCACACCTATTCCACTTGGTTTGTTTCTTAATGTTCCAAACATTTCTTTTTGTTTTGTTCCACACTGGTAGACCTTCTTGTAAAGAGTCAGAAATTATTCTTTAAAATATTAAGAAAATACAAGGATAAATAACCTGTGGGCATTTGGTAACATAAAACTATGTGAGGCTCAGATAAGAGACGCTGAGGCATGAATCACAGCAGAGACAAAGTGATGAGAATAATTCAGAGGGAGAGTAGAAAAAGATAAAAATAGGAACAAGGATAGAGGATTGGAGAAGTGCAAAAACAGAGAGGAAAGGGGGACTTGTAGAAGAGATGGGAAAAAAATGTCCAAGGTGGGGAGGAAGCCAAAACAGAAGAACATAAAAATTGTAACAGAATATTAATGTATTCCTTTATAGCAATAAAGAAATGTAAGCTTTAGAATATAAACAAGTCAGGAGAGATTTTGGGGCAGGAATTCCTGTTCAAGATTGTAAATGCCTTAGAGCTGTGGTTCTCAAACCTTCTCAAACCTCACACCTCCTCAAACCAGCAGCCAAGTCACCTGAAAGGCTTGTTAAATTACAGATTCACAAGAGCCAGGTGTTGCTCATGCTGCTGGTTCAAGGCCCAGAGCCACTGCAATATAGAGGGGATGAAGCTGTGGATTTCACCAAGCACATTGGATCCAACAAGTGGAAAGTTCTAGGTCATTGAAAGGACTATCCATGGAGCAGGTGCATGGGAGTCAGAATGAATGCAAGGACAGAGGGTCAGGACATCCAGGGAGCCTAGAAGCAAAAGGGGAAAATGAGACTGTGTCATTGTAGAGGCTTAATTAAGCCTCAAGCTTAAATTCCTTTGGTACATTAGAATCCTTGGGTATTCAGATTCAGAGGCTGAGAATCCATGATTCTCTATCTCTTTGCAAAAGGATAAAAAGTAAAATTGAGTTGAGGGAATGTGGTTATATCCCAAAAACAGTGATCTGGATGGAATGCTGGATGGAGAGAAGGAAGGAAGTTTCTGCAGGTGGTGGTAGGGAAGTAAGCGTGATGGGATGAGGCCCAGTCTTCTGGTTCTGATTCCTGAGTCAGATGAACACAAGTCAATTAAGCCCACGTTTGTTGGAAAACTTAATACAATAAAATTATTTTGAGTAGTAAGGTGAAGTCGTAACAGTCCAGTAAGATTAAGATAACCCAATAACAATACCAAATATAACTGCAGTAAATCAAAATATTGTGATTTATGAAACCATAAAGAACAATGCAATTATTTTAATGAGTGTACATTAATATTCTTTGACTATCACCCAGGAGACAATATATCTAGATTTGCAAATTCAGACCCTGTGTGACCTATAGCAAGTTTTTTAAGCATTTTGACTTTTCACTACCTTACTTGTAAAATAAGAGTTATTGTAACTTATTTTCAGGTTTCTTGTTATGATTGCAGATCCTACCAGTAAAAGACAGACTACCCCTGGTGTAATTTAGATGCTATGTGAGGAGAAGTTATTGCATTATTGTTATAATTTTCATTACTGTTACTTTTATTCTTATTAGTAGCAATTCATAGCCCACTTTCACGCCTCACCTCGCCAACACTCATTTAAGATAATGCCTCTGGTTATAAGGACAGACATGCCAGAGGGTGAGGAGACACAGGAGGAGAGATACCAGTGACCAGCTTGAGCAAGTCCCCGCCCATGACCAGGTCCACAGAGCCCACTTTTGGTCTTTGCACTCTTCAAGCCCCAACTGACTCTTCATGCAACACCTACCCTACTCTAAATAAAATGCCAAAGTCAGTCTGGAATTCAGTGTTCCCTGGATATCATGACACCTGCTTTCCGTCCCCTGTGCTCTTGGAGACACACTCCTCATGCATGTGAAGTATGCCTTTCCCCAGAGGGGGCACGATCTGTTCATTTCCCGATTATGAACATCCATTAACCTTTGATGCCTACACACATTAACCCGCTGTTTGGAGCCAACTGCTTCATGCTAATACTCATGAATTTTCAAATAGCCAAGTGGCATTTTTAAGGCAGTCAGGAATTACCTAGGCCATGGTAGTGGGGGGCACCTCTGTACTCTCCCCTCCCTCTGTTGTCTGCTTCTGATTTATATAGGAGCTGAAGGGTCTCCTAGGAAGATGCTTCAAAGTCTCTGTTTGTGTCTACGAAGCTAACGTCCTACAATAGCCATGGGAGGCAGCAGAGGGCAAATGTCAGGGAGTGGCCAGTGAAAGCAAATTCCTCCTAAGTGAAGAAAGTGGACTTGGCAGTGGCCAAGGGAGAAAGAGTAGACCATGGGGTGGCATGGCCACTCTTAACCCATCCAGGGCATCCCAGTACAGTGCTTATGCCTTTAGTGCGGTGGGGCCATATAAAGATACCCCATTTCACGTCACACACCAGCAGCCTTCATACAAAACCCTCCAGAAATTAAGAGCCAGGAGAGAGACAGGCTTGTGTGCTTCAAAGCAGCTAACCATTCACACTCTGGAGAAGGGTATGGATTCAAATGGTAGAGCTTAAAGGCAGGATCCAAGCATTTATTACTCAAATGCTGAGTTCAGAAAAAGGTAGTATCATCAGTGCAAAATTTAAGTAACCTGGAAAGTTGGGTATTCATTTCAGAACAGCATGAGAGGAAGTATTTGTCAGTATTAACTTGGTTATGATACAGCAACAAACACTTTCAAATCTCAGTAACTTAAAGTTTCTCACTCAGATTGCATGCCTTTTTTGGGTTGGCTGGGGGCTCCATCCCAGTTCTCCCTCACAATAGAAGCTGGGCCAACAGAGAGATCATTATAATAATCTAGAACAGCAGTTCCCCAATGATTTTGGCACTAGGGACCATATTTGTGGAAGACAGTTTTTACACAGGCCAGGAAATGAGATGATTTTAAGTTAATTCAAGTGCATTACATTTATTGTGGACTTATTTCTACTGTTATTACAACATGTAAGAAAATAATTATATAGCTCATCATCGTGTAGAATCAGTGGGAGCCCCGAGCTTGTTTTCCTGCAACTAGACAGTGCTGTCTGGGGGCGATGAGAAACAGTGAAGGATCATCAGGCATTTGATTCTCATAAGGAGCACACAACTTAGATCCTCACATGTGCAGTTCACAATAGGGTTCCCACTCCTGAGAATCTAATGCCACCACTGATCTGACAGGAAGTGGAGACCAGGCAGTAATGTGAGTGATGGGGAGCAACCGTAAATACAGATGAAGCTTCGCTTGCTTGCCCTCCAGTCCCCTCCTGCTGTGTGGCCTGCTTCCTAATGGGCTACAAACTGTTAATGGTCTGTAGCCCATTGGGAACCCCTGATCTAGGATGTTTCCTGTTAAAATGCATGAGAGAAACAATAACGTGAAGAAGCTAAAACCACGTGTGCAGTTTATGAAACCTCCTGGAAACTTTTGAGGACCACCACACACAGGGGCAGATGACCCAGAGGAACATGAGGGGCCGGAGGAGTGAGATGTGGCTCATCATGGTGGTCTGATTCCATTTGCTCCAACAGGCCAGTTCTTACAGTTACCAGATCAAACGCTTATATAACAGTAATTATAAGACGGGTCCTCTTAAACATTTAGGGGCTCAGAAGATAGGCCCTTAAAACACGGCCTGCATTACAGCTGTGATGCCAAAAGGCTACTGCAGAACTTCTACCTGAGGGTCTGACCTACTGGTGCAGCCAGGGAGACAGGCAAGAATGACCACACCCAAACCTTTCCTGAGTGACCAAAAATAAAACGAGTTCTCTCTCACCAGGCTGCAGGGCAGCTCACAAAGTCGACCCCATCAAGTTGCTTCTGGCTGTCACTTTGACCTGAGTGGGATTCTCTACCACCACACTCAGCTCCTGCAGGGCTACATCCTTTAGGCCTCCTGAACTGCAGCATCAGCCACCTGACTGAGCTCCCTGTAGGCAGGCAGACTGCTCGGGTCACATCCACTCATGTACCTTCCCAAGGCTGCTGCTCCTAAGTCACACAGTAGATATCGTTTCAACCCTACCAAACACCTTACCTGACACCTGCAATTCCAGCACTTTGGGAGGCCAAGGCAGGTCAATCACCTGAGGTCAGGAGTTTGAGACCAGCCTGGCTAACATGGTGAAACCCTGCCTCTATTAAAAATACAAAAATTAGCCAGGTGTGGTAGCACACACCTGTAGTCCCAGGTACCTGGGAGACTGAGTCTGGGGAATCACTTGAACTGGGGAGGCAGAGGTTGCAGTGAACCAACATCATACCACTACACTCCAGCCTGGGCAACAGAGTGAGACTCCATTTCAAAAACAAAGAAAAACACCTTACATGGTGACATAGTGCTTCTGAACAGGATTTATCTTTATTAAACTAGAGCCTCAAGTTGCAAAATGGAAATAACTTTCTTTTTTGAGACGGAATCTCACTCTATCACCCAGGCTGGAGTACAATGGCGTGGTCTCAAGTCACTGCAACCTCTGCCTCCCGGGTTCAAGCGATTCATCCACCTCAGCCTCCTGAGTAGTTGGGATTATAGGCACATGCCACCACAGCTAGCTAATTTTTGTGTATTTAGTAGAGAAACGGTGTCACAATGTTGGCTAGGCTGGTCTCCAACTCCTGACCTCATGACCTGCCCGCCTCGGTCTCCCAAAGGGCTGGGATTATAGGCGTGAGCCACTGTGCCTGGTCAAACGGAATGACTTTATGCGCTTCAGAGTTGCTGAAAGGCTTGCAGTTGCCAGGTATAGAGTCTGACAAGATGCAGTTGGTACCAATAAATATTCCTTCCACACCTCCATCTCTGGTTCTGCAGTGCTCCCTCTGATTCAACTTCAGGTGCTCTGTTGTTGCCCTCTTTCTCAGAATTTTATGGAACATCTTAAAATCAAATGGCTTTGCCCAGCACACCGGCTCTTGAATCGAGAGCACCACCTCATTAGCTAGTAAATTCATCTGAAGCTTGGCGAGCAACACGACTCTGCTCCTTCCTTCCAACCAGACAGACGCAACATGCCAAGTGCAGCTTGGTTCCCAAATAATCCTTAGCCAGCGCTTCTAGGCGATTCTAGAGATGGAGTTTTGCTTTCTGATGACACTGAAAAATCATATGAAAAGAAAATAAAAAGCAACTCAGCTCTGCTTTAGCATTTCAGCATCTGTGTGCTGCCTTTTTAGATAAGGAAATGGGCACAGCCTTGTGAATGCTGTTGGCCAGAGGCCAGGGAACTTCAGAGAAACTTGGAATAGAGCCCAGAAGCTAAATCGGAAGGGGCACCCCTTCGCAAAGGACCAGGTTAGCACCCTGCAGAAGGGCCAGGAACCATCATTTTGGGAAACCTCAAAGGCCCACGGAATTGTAGTCTGAAGTTTGTGTCTATGTGCATTTTCCCAAAGAGGATTTTAATCTTTTTCATCAGATTCTCAGAATGACCCAGGATTCAATGCCAAGGAGGAAAACAAAGAAGTGGAGAATTGGAATTCAAACCTCTGGAAAAGTAGAACAAGTCTAGAACCCATTTCTACACATACAAAGTTGATTGCATTTATATATTAGACTCATTAACTTTGTGGTTTGAAATGACTATGGTGTTCAGCCATACTCACCATTCTCCATCAAAATGTCTGCCCAAAATTTACTTACAGTGTTTTTAATTTTTAATGTTTATTGATACATAATATATGTGCATTTGTATAGGGTACATGCGGTATTTTGTTACATGCACAGAATGTGAAAAGATCAAGTCAGGACATTTGGAGTGTCCACCACCTCGACGGTTTACCACTTTTATGCATCGGGAACATTTCAAGTCCTCTCTTCTGTTTTGAAATATACACTGCTGCTAACTAATTAGCCTACTCTGCTATCAAACATGAGAACCTATTCCTTCTAACTGTATGTTTGTACCCATTAACCAACTTCTATTCATACCCTACAGACACACACTTCTCAACTTGCTTACAACTAACCCTTCTGCCAGATCAAGCTATCTGTTCCCCTTCTTTTGGTATCTACGTGTGTTGTCACGCCAATCCTGATGCAGTAAGACCTTCAGGTTTCAGTACTCGAGTCACCTTTTGCCTTTTGTTAAGGTCCTTCCAAGCTGTCTATGTTGCCCAATACTGAAGGGCCGTATGGGTCTGGTAACTGAGGTCAAAGACTTCATCTCCCTGTTCCACTACGCAGTTGCCCCTCCTGGCTTTTCAAAAGAAAACCATGCTGGTCACAGCCAATTTTTCAAATAATCAGCTACCTAATGTTACCTGATTGTGCAGAAATTGTTTATTCTTCTACCTTATTTTTTTCTCTCCATATGTACATTACCTAGAATTTTTTAATTCATCACTAATGGTTCCTTTCTTCCCGTATTTCCAATCTTCAATTTGTCCCTGATGTCACACTCAACATACATGTTAGCTTACGATGAGACCTATTTATGGAGTGACTCTTGTATACCAGAGGGACATTCTACAACCAGGCATTGTGTCATTCACATCCTGGAAAAACAAAATCCCTGCCCATTAGGGGATTTTCATCTAAAGAAACCCTGATGGCAGTTTCCCAGATAATTAATACAAAGAAGAGCATGAATATGTTATTAGCAATAAGCAGATGAATGCTCTGAGGATTCTAAGAAGAAATAATGCCCAGTGTGATATGGTGAAATACACAGTCATGCACAGCATAGCAAGTTCTGTCAACTACCGATCACATACACAAGGGTGGTCCTATAAAACTCTAATACATCCAAAAACTTCCTATCTCCTAGTGACTTCATAGCCATCATAATATTACAGTGCAATGTATTACCCTTTTCTGTGTTTAGATACACAAATACCATCATGTTACAATGGTCTGCAGAATTCAGTACACTCACATGCTACATGGGTTTGTAACCTGGTAGCAACAGCCTATGCCATAGAGCCTAGGTATGCAGTAGGCTGTACCGTCTAGATGTGTGTAAGTGCACTCTATAACGTTTACATAAGGATGAAATTCCCTAATGATAAGCCTGTCTTTTGTAGCCCATAAGATAACTGGTGGCTGAGCTTTCCAAGGCAACCTCAGGATGGAGGGTTGTCCCTGGAAAGATCGAGGCACAAACAGAGGGTTGGAATTTTCAGCTCTACCTTCCAACCTCAGGGGAGGGGAGAGAAACTGATAGGTGAGTTGATCACCAATGGCCAGTGATTCTATCAATTATGCCAACTTAATGAAGCTTCCATAAAACCCCCCAAAAAACAAGGGAGCTTCCAGACAGCTGAACATAGGGAGTCACGGAGAATACATGGAAGCTCCGTGCCTCTTCTCACATACCTGGTCTTAGGCATCTCTCCCATCTGTTCATCTGTGTCCTTTGTAGTATCATTTATAATGAATGCGTAAGAGGCCCTGAGTTCTGTGGCCTGCTCTAGCAAGTTAATAGAACCCAAGGAAGGTGTGAGAATCCCCAATTTATAGCCGACTGATCAGAAGTTCAGGTGACCACCTCCTCCTTGCAACTGGCATCTGATATGGAGGGCAGTCTTGTGGGGCTGAGCCCTCAACTTGAGAGGGCTCTATCTCACGTAGACGGCGTCAAAATTAGAGGACATCCCACTGGTGTCCCCTCAGTTGGCTTGTGGTAAAATACCTTCACACATCTGGTGTCAGAAGTGTTGTATTAAGGGGTGTGGGAGGGGCAAGTAAAGGAAAAACATATCTTTTGTTTTTCCCAAGTCCTTACTCCCAGTTAAACATGATTAGAAAAGGCTTCCTGGAGGAGATATTATGGGCCAGCCTTGGAAAGTAGCAGGAAATGTCAGATAACAGGTCAGCAGTTGTGTTAGGTGGCAGCTTATGTTTTATTTAAGCAAATTGTGAAAATCATACTATGAAGATAGAAAAAAATCCATCACATAGACTTCCTGGCATGAAAGTCTAATAAATTCACTCCGCTTGTTAGCATGTGATTAATTTGATCTCTTAATAATAAATATGCTCTTCAGCATTCTCCTTGCTTAATCCTTAACGAACTCAGCTAACCAAGGGACCTCCAAATGAGGTCTTCCACGAACGGGGTTTCTCGCCTAACTAACATGAGACTTTTTAAGTGCTTTCCTTTTGGAAGGGTTTGTAAATCTTTCTAAACTGCATCAAACACATGCACTGTGGTCATGATTCTCTCCATCCAAGACCTTACAGTTTCTTTCCCACGTGGCTCTGTTGGCGTTTGGCTATGGATTTTGCCCTTGGGTTTACTTTGGGTGCTACCCTTTCCTTCCCATCCCTTAAAGCCAATGGAGGCCTATGCCAGGCTTCCCCTGTGGGCAGCCTGAGCCACCTCCTTCCTCCCGGGCTGTCAAATACCATCTATGTGCTGATCCCACCCCCACCGGTCTGTCCCACACTCTTCACTCCTGCAGCCCTGCCTGCTGGCTTTTCCACTTACATTTGCAGATGCAGCTCATGCCCAAGATAGTTAAGACTCAGCAGACTGTCTTTTCTGCCAAAATGTACTTTCTTTTCCTACTCACACTGGAAACCTCAATTTCCTAAAACACTGCCATACCTCTTAAGGGTTTCTCACAGAAAACCCTTCCAGTCCCGTCCATGGCACCACAAGAGCATTTATGAATCCATTCCCAGCCTCACTGCCAGCACCTGAGACAAAGCCCACATCATCTCACCAAGACTCCAGGAGTCTCAGGATGGATCCCCTGCCCCCAGTCATGTTCCTGTCCAATCCATCTCCACCTGATCGCCAGAAGCATCTTTCCACATGAGTGAAAATGCACATTTCAGCCTAAACCCTGCCAGTGAGTCCTCATTTCCACTAGTAACGAAATCAAACTCCCCTGAAATGATGCATAAGGGCATCACATCACATAGTTTTTACCCCTTCACCTCTAACCTCTTCCCTACCCACAGCCCAGGCCCAGCGCCATGAGTGCCACGAGACGCAAGTGCCATCCGGCTATCTGGTCCAGCCAGGCATTGTTGTGCTCCTTCTTTACCCCTCCTGGCTTGCGTGTCCCATCCTAGGTGTAAGATCTTTCCCTGCCCACTCCAGCCCAGTCAGGTGTCCCCCCTGCACGTTCTACTATCAGGCTGACATTGTATAAAATGATCATGTTGCATCTGTTTTCCCCTGGGTCTCCCTCCCATTCCTCCTTCAAGTTCAACCTGCGTAACCATAGAGACCCAGTCTTCCCATGATGGTCCCTAGTGCCTCGCAGGTGCCTCTCGGAACAGATGCTCAGCCAGGTCGGCTGTGTGGCAGACACCTGGGAGCAGAGTGACTGCTGGTTCCTCAACTCCCTATGAAAAAAGCGTGCAGACTGTGCAGCTACCACTTCCCACGATCTCAGAGACTTTTTCATGTGCATCCAGGTAGATGATTACATTCTATAAATGCAGAAGACAGAAATTTGATTTCGGAGTAATTGAAATGCCATCTTATGTCCACCAGGGATTCTTAAGGCTTGTTCCCAATAAAGCAGGAATGAACTCACTGGCTTAACATTACATCTTAGAATCTAGGGGTTTTTTTTAATTTAGAAAATATTCAGTATCCATTCCTGCCCAATCTATTCCTCATTTTGGCATTTTTTCAAATGGCATATATTAAACATTTGCATAATGTTTAATGTATGCCAGGTACTGTGTAAAGTGCTTTATTCCAATAACTTATTTAATTTTCACAACAACCCCATGAGAAAGGTAATGTAATTATCACCTCCATTTACAAATAAGAAAGCCCAGGCACAGAGATGGCAAATAAATCCTCCACACTTGCACAGCAATCAGAGGCAAAGCTCTTATTCCGGGGCAGGCTCCAGCCCAGAAGACACTCCACTGCCTCACCACCCTTAGTAGCTGACACTTTTGTATTACCCTCACATAGTATTTCAGCCAACTTCCTTTTCATGTGCCTGGAAACCATCAAGCCATTTTGAATTTACCTTCCAAATAAAATAGAATAATTAATGTTTTAAAAGCTCCTTTATGTACTAACATTTGCTGGCTGTTCATGATGTTTCAGACACTATCCTAAGTAATTTAATAAAGGTGTCTCATCTCATCTCACAGCAATGTTTAGTCCTCTCCTTTCCTTTGTATTTCAAATGTCTTAAATCCTATTCTGTTATATATACTATGACCTAAAGTGACTGGATCCCTCTTTGCAAATGATGAAATGTTCCCTAAAAATATCAAAGTTAGCTTGCATAGTTTCAATAAGCCTTAGATTTTTTTTCAATTATAGATCAAACATTATAGTTACCTTTTCAAAATGGAGAAAATCTATCTTACAGCAGAAAAAATCCACTTCACAGAGAATTTTTAAAAAGTGCATTTTAATAAAACTAAACTAGTAAAGACATGACAATGATGAAGACGTCTAAGACATTTAAAGTTTGAGTAAGCATCTGATGGGCTCCTAAGGGAGATTTGAGCAAAAGGGCCAATTTTGAAAAATAAAGTTCGTGATGGTTGCTAATCAAATGATCAAGGAATGGTGAAAATGCTGGCTTCTTCTAGATGGACTATGGTTCTTACATGTATCTAGCACCTATGACATGGTGGGTCATTAAAAGCATCTTCTGATCGGGTATGTTCTGTACCTGCCATACATTCTAATCCCACACACGATTATCACCTTCAATGCTGGGCACAAATGGTTGTCCCATCCTGCACTAAGATCCCTCCTCCAAATCAACTTTTACAGTACACCGAATCTCCATGTAGGTGGGGAAAAACTCCAAGGAGGTAAGGCTTTGAGAAGAAGATTTTAATGAAAATCTCATCTAAAACCCTCCGATTAGAGCGATTAGGGGCCTGCTGGGGGACATGAGCTACTGAAGCCTACGTGACAACCTGAGGAATGGACCCAGAACACAAATCCTTACCTCCTAAGTTGGGATTCACCTAGGAAATCTCCAACCACTCCACAAAAGCAGGGCACAGCAGATCTTACAGTTTAGAAAACACCCAGAACAGAACCCTGTCCACCCGACCACTCCCTCCTAGCTGCTAACGCTTTGAGTCAATTTGGTTTCAGATGAGCCCCACACCCAGATTCAGAAGTCACCAAGGAAGCAACTGAAAACACTTGGGGGCTTTGCATTCACCTTCCACTGCCAGGCACGTGCAGCAGTGCCTCACCTGATTTCAGAGAAGCCCCAGCTCACCTGCCACTGAGCCTCATCACTGCCTCCTAATAATTAGCTCCTGTGAGACCCACGTGCTATTAGGCAAATCCCTACCTTAAACCACCTCTTTAAAAGACTCTCCCCGGTTTCCATGGCAGTTTTGTCCAACTTTTATTTAAAGTCTTCTCCCTCCGGCAGCTCATTTTTCCCTGGTCACCTGAGTGGCCCCTGTAGGCAGGCTTCATCATCAATGAGAAATGCACCAATCAACAATTCTGTTCCAATGACAAAACCTCAACGCATCTGAAGTGTGGCAGACATGGAAGAGGCATACCACCTTGAGAAAGGGCAGAATTTCCAGCAGCTGTTACAGAAATAGCACAGCCAATTAAGATTCCAGCTGCAGAGAGACAAAGATACAATCTGGAGCAATCACAACTCTGTGCTGTGGGTTTTTAGGAAAACACATTTGCCTTTTACTCCCAGCTTTGATGATAAATATTGAGAGCAGGCCAGCCAGCTGGCAGCCCTAGTAAGTGTCTCCCCAGCTCTTCCTAACGGAATTCCCACCCCCCATACTCCTACATGGGGCTCAGGGATCCAAAGTGCCTTTGGGTTCCCCTGCTGCTTCCTCTGGTCTTCTCCAGTGAGGTCAGGGAGCTCTCTCAAAACAGTGCTCACGAGAGAAATTAGCCTTCATAAGGAGAGAAGACGGCAGGAAACATCACATCCATGCAATTGTCTTGGCAGCGTGTGAATACGGAAAGTATTTCAGTGAGTAAGAATAAATGGATCCTCCCCGCCGCTCCCCTCGCTGACGAAAACCAGCATCAATATTTCCCTTTCTGCATGATTGTGGATAAAAAGCAAGGCCACATGGATTTCCAGGGATCGCAGTGAGCACACGAATATGAGCATAAGACCCTATTTTGTTTTATGATGTCAGTTTACCAAAATAACTAAAACATGTAATATCAAAATGACATTTCTTGAGAGAAAGTTATTAGGAGAGAGTTTTCAGTTCCTTTGCCCTGTATCTAAAAACAACCACAAAGCACATTTTATAGCTTTCCTGTATTTCTCTACTATTTTTATTTGTTTCTGGTTTGGGGGAAAAATAAGGATGCAACAGGCCTATTCCTTTGAGTTCAGGGTGAATTCATCCGTTCTCACACTGCTATAACAAATTCTACCTGAGACTGGGTAATTATAAAAGCAAAAGGTTTAACTGACTCACAGTTCTGCAGGCTTAACAGCAAGCACGGCTAGGAGGCCTCAGGAAACTTCCCGTCACAGTGGAAGGGGAGGGAAAAGGCAGACATCTTCCTCACAAGGCGGCAGGCGAGCCTGTGAAAAAGCGAAGCAGGAAGAGCCCCTTATAAACCCATCAGATCTCGTGAGAACTCACTCACTCCCATGAGAACAGCTTGGGAGAACCCGCCCCCATGATCCAGTCACCTCCCAGCAGGCCTCTACCTCAACACCTGGGGATTACAATTCAAGATGAGATTTAGGTGGAGACACAAAGCCTGACCATGTCACAGGAGTAAAATTAAGAAAACAACAAAGCCACGGGTTCTTACCTAGTTAAAAGTATAGTTTGTCGTTGCTACTGTTGAGTTTTGCTTAGGTTTCTTCTATTTTAAATAACTTCAGGCCAGGCACCGTGGCTCACGCCTGTAATCCCTGTACTTTTGAAGGCTGCGTTGGGTGGATCACTTGAAGTCAAGAGTTCAAGAACAGCCTGACCAACATGGTGAAACCCCATCTCTACTAAAAAAATACAAAATAAATAAATAAACAAATAAAAGCCAGGTGTGGTGGCATATACCCGTAATCCCAGCTACTTGGGAGACTGAAGCAGGAGAATTATTTGAACCCATGAGGTGGAGGTTGCAGCGAGCCGAGATTGCACCACTGCACTCCAGCCTGGGTGATAGAGTGACTCCATCTCAAAATAAAATGGAAAAGAAATAACTTCACAATCTTTTGTTTAAAACAATCTTACCACCTGTTTTTTATTCTTAATCTTCCAGTCCACAGATTGGAAGTACTTTATGCCTATCTGCTGACTGAGATTACAGAATTCCTCACTCACGGCTCCCGGGCAATTGCTAAACTTGTAGGTATGGAAACTCCTTTTCAGATTTGAGGGCATCTGTGAACATGGACTTCTTCAGCTTCCTTCTCCCCGACCTGTGCTATATTTTATGTCAGCACTTCGAGGCTGGCCCACCCAGATGCCTCTGTAAGTCCCCCAAAGAACTTGAGGCTGAAAACGTTCCATCTCCGGCTGCTCTGTCTCCCAGCCCTTGGCCAGTGGAGACCCGATGCCCTCAAGTTCTTTCCCTTCCAAGAGCTGGGTGATATCACTTCCGACCAATGCCCTGTTTTATGTTAGAACTAAAAAGGGTTTATAGTTCCATTCAAGCCCTCATGTGTAAACGAAGTTTTTGATTGTCCCCACAAACCGCTGTCCTCCTGCTTTTGTTCATCTCAGTAAATGGCAGCAGCATCTACCACATTAAGATGCAACCCTAGATATTTCCCTCGATTCTTCCTTTATAAAAATTCCCCCAATAGCCCTGATAATTTTATTCCTCAAACATGTTTTGTTTTAGGTGGAGTCTCGCTCTGTCACCACCAAGACTAGAGTGCATCGGTGCCATCTCAGCTCACTCCAACCTTCACCTGCTAGGTTCGAGCAATTCTCCTGCCTCAACCTCCCAAGTAGCTACAGCTGTGCACCACCATGTCTAGCTCATTTTTTGGTTTTTTTGGTAGAGACAGGGTCTCACCATGTTGGCCAGTTGTTTTCAAACTCCTGACCCCAAGTGATCCCCGTGCCTTGGCCTCCCAAAGTGCTGGGATTATAAGTGTGAGCCACCACACCTGGCCCATATTTTAATTGCCTAATTCCATTTATTCCCATCGGATTAGCTCAGGCTGTCAACATTTCCACCCTAGACCATCACAGATCTCCATCTCTAGCCGTTGGGTACCACTCACTCATCCGCCACTCTCGTGCCACCATCTCCTCACCATCCACCTGCCACACACAACGCACATGTGAGTCAAGTCATGTCCCAATCTTAAAACCTCTCAGCTGCTTCCTGTTACCTTTAGAATAAAATCCACACTCCTAACAGTGAGCTTCAAAGCCCTCGGTGCCAGACGCCTGCCTCCAGCTTCAATGTTATCCCATGTCCCTCACCTCTCACCCACTGGAGTATGGATGCACCCGCCTCCTCTTTTTCCTTAAAACACCAAGGTCACTTTGTCTTCAGGCCCCCTGCACTTGCTCTCCATTCAAAAGCCTCCTTCTCTCTGCAGGACTCCTCTCATGTGTCATACTTTCAGATATCCCTCATCTAACACCCTATTTAAAGTGTCTCTCAGCCACAGAGCTCCTCCGACTTCCCTGGCAAGAGCACGTCTAAGTCAAGAGAAAGCCATTGCAGTTTCATTTATTAAGCATCGAGACTCAGCCTATTTATAGACTAACACCATACTCACCATTTGAAAAGGCAATAGATACAAATTGAAAGAGAAAGATCATATTTTTATTTCATCCTTCAACAACCACCCACAGCAGTCACTAATAGGAAATGAGTGTCCCTGTGGGGCTGCGTAACTTCTCGCTCCCGGGAACCACCATGCTCATTTCTTCTTCACGTTCATTTTCACGAGGGACTCACCTTTTGTCACAGAAAGAATAAAAAAGCAATCTTATCAAGATATGTCATCAAAAGAGAAGCAGCGCTGTCTGAAGCTGAAGCAGCGAGTTCTCTCAGGTAAGTACTTTGCAGGGCTTCTGGCGGCTGTTGGCTCCTGACTGGTTTCCCTCAAAAAATTAAAATGCCACAGGCAGGCCTGTGATTTTGCACCCAGAGTAGCACAGTGCAAAGTCTGAGGACTGCAGTCTATTATCACCTTATTACACCATCTAGGTTCACCTATCACAACCATAATGATCTTGTATCTCTTCTGGGTTTGGGGGAGTTTTCTCTTGGCTGTCTACACTCAGGTATGAGTTCTACACTATGTCTCACGTATGTGTACATGTTTTGGCTGTTGATACTTTATGTGTCATTTCCATAAACTGTGTAACAACTGTTAACGCTTAGCCCCGACTTCCAGCGTGGTGCCTGACTCACCCTAGGTCCCTAATAGGGCTCAGGGAGAGGATGTAAAGGATCAAGACTTTGAGTAATTTAGCAACAGGGTCAGGTCTACTGTCCTTCTTTCTAGACTCATAACTAGGCCTCTAACTATGCCAGCACTCAGATGTTTGTTTCTATTCTATGCTAAGAACACAGACAATGTCATTGAGGTAACTGTGGTCCCTAGATAGTGCCAAAAAAAATGGACTCTGTGACCTCCTGAAAATATCTTACAACATAAATAGTCCCAGTCCTAATGTTCCAGATCAATATTTATTTTGTAAGTTGAGAAACTTAAACCCGAAAAGGTTAATTTGCCCAAGATCATATAAATAGTGTCAGGGAAGAGTATGAACTCAAGGTTTCTGAAGTTAATAATGGAATATAAGACAAAAGGAATTACGAGAAAAATCAGGGAACTGCCACACAATGGAATATTGTATATCCTCTAAAAGCATTCTGAAATGACCCTAAAGTTATATTGATAAAAGAAAAAGGAGGAAAAATACATAGGTGCTTTCCTTTGCATAGAATATGTCCTGAAGTAGATAGCACAGATAACAAGAGAACAGGAAATATACAAATTGGGTTTCCAACTGGATGGGAAAGGAAAATGGAAAACTGCTTTGCATTCATTTTGTGACATTTTTGTAATTTTTCAATTTTTTACCTGGTACACATATTAATTGCATAAAAATAAAACATGAAAATAAAACTTCACAAGGGTTACAGAGAACAGAAGGTAAGTCCAATCCACGATGATTAAGGAGAAAATCTTGATATTGTTGTGTTGCTTTTGATGCTCTTGCTGTTGTGATTATATCGTATCAGTACGAAGAGGCACCATGGAGAAATTATTTGTCAATGGTATACAGACATAAACACTTTTTTTTTTCACTTTGAGCTCTTACCTTTATGTTTTGTTATGTCATTTCCTACTGGAAATGTTTTTCCTTTTAAAAGTTTTTCCTAGTTAACTACTCTAAAATCAACTTGATCAATCAAGTTGATACCTATATTATGCTATTTACGTTCTTATAAGCTGTCTCCTAAATATCCATGGATAGATAAATGGTGTATTAGTTTGTTCTCAGGCTGCTGATAAAGACACACCCAACCCTGGGTAATTTATAAAGAAAAAGAGATGTAACAGACTCACATTTCCACATGGCTGGGGAAGACTCACAATCATGGCAGAAGGCAAGAGGCACATCTTACATAGCGGCAGACAAGAGAGAATGAGAGCCAAATTAAAGGGGAAACCTTTATAAAGTCATCAGATCTCATGAGACTTATTCACTACCATGAGAACAGTAAAGGGGAAACCACTCCCATGATTCAATTATCTCCCACTGGGTCCCTCCCAAACACATGGGAATTATGGGAGTTACAGTTTAAGATAAGATTTGGGTGGGACACAGCCAAACCATATCAAATGGATAAAGAAAATGTGGTACATATATGCAATAAAATATTGCTCAGCCATAAAAAGAAAACATTCATGACATCTTCTAACATTCATGGATTTATTATAGTTTTATATACACAGCCTCATTCCAAAAAATATTTTGAGACAGTTTACAAGAATACATATGGTATAACATACACCAGAGAAGACTGGCAAAGAAAATACATGAATATCAGAAGACATCATAAATGTTTCCATCCTTTAATGGCTGAATAATAGTTCACTGTATGTATATACCACATTTTCTTTACCCCTTCACCTACTGATGAATACGAAGGTTGCTATCAAATCATGGCTATTTTGAATTACATTGTAGTGAACACGAGAGTGCAGACGCGTCATTCATTCTTTTAGATTTAACATGGATGAACCTGGAGGACACCATGCTAAGTGACTTAAGCCAGTCATCAAAGGACAAATACTGCATTATGCCACTTATATGAAGTACATGAAGCAGTCAAACTAATGGAGAGTACAATGGTGTTTGCCAGGGGCTTAGAGAGGGAAGAAAGGAGAGACGCTCTTCAACAGTTAGAAAGTTTCAGTTACATAAAATGCATAAGTTCTTGAGATCCACTGCATATCACTGTGCCTTTAATTAGCAGCACTGCCATGTACATTTAAAAATGTGGTAAGAGGGTAGATCTCACATTCAGTGTTCTTACCACAATAAAAATAAAATGAAAAATAGAATAAAGAGGATGTTCAGCGAATTAGTCTGATGAGGCCTAACACAGATTAGCCCATGCCCATCTAATAGACTGACATTTGAAAGACTGTCCTAATATGTCACACCTAGAATGTGCAGACTAAACTAAAATGTATGGAACACACGCATGACACACCCACAAGTTTTCTCCAACAATAATGCACACACTAATAGGATCAATCACTTTGCCAAGTAATCAATTCAAATTGACAGTTATATGGATTGCCCAAATAATTAAAATATATGTAAATTATTTTTGAAACTAAGAGGCACCATGTCCATGTAAGATGTTTATGTGAAGAATTTTACATCAGCATCATCAATGAAAAAATTGCCAAAGAGTGATATATTTCAGAACATTAAAAGGTTGACTTACAATGTGTATGAATTTTATGATGAAAACCAATGTCCGTGGACAGCAAGTTCATATTTGCTGATTAAGTGCACACTATTAACTTACTGACAATACACTCTCTGGTGCAGATTGTAATATTTGCGATCACTTTATAGGTAACTGTTCTTTTAAGATACAGTAAAACACACATTTTTTGAGATACTGAATGCTTGGCCTTAGCTCTCTTGAAAACAAATAGCAATATTTTATTTAAAAATAGAAAATTTCTCATTATGTGACTATGACAGCTAAAAAGTCATTATCATTACAGGTCTTTAAATCTATAAAGACTATAATTTGCTCATCTGTTATAAGAACTAATATTAAATGACTGTGTGGTAGAAACTTTGAATGCTGATGGCCTTTTTCTGAATTACTTTGTGTTATTACTAAATAATTAAGATTTACTGAGTTATTAAATAAATCAAATTTAGTCTCTATAACATATAGCATAGAATTGCAGGAGATTATATGCAGGCAAATTCAATTGCTCAGACTTAGCAATTAGTATTTTTGAAGAGGTAGATATAGAAAGCTATACAATTAAATAAAATCGAAAATAATAGGTGTAATTTGAATATTTCAAATTCTACTGGAATTGAAAAGAGAAAAAAGTTAACTTTCTCATATCAAGCACGTATTTTTAAACATCCCTTTTCTCATTCTTTCTTTAAAATAGCTCATAAGAGATATCATTGCTTTGGTTTCAGAGATTCAAAAGGCTCAAGGAAGTTAACCAAACTCACACAGCTCTAAGGGATATGAACTGGAAACAAATAATCTTGGCTATGGAAATATGAAATGATGAGCACCCAGGAAGACACCCAGTGTCTTCAGGACAGAAATAGAAAGTTTAAAGCATTTACGTCTGCTACGGATGAGACTAAAAGAATGTGCAACAGGAATGAAAAGGAGGAAGAAATTTTATGTACAATAATCATAAATCTTTTATAACTTTTTGGAATCAAGCAGGTGCTAAGATTTGAAAAAAAATGGATGAGTTTTTTTCTGTTATAACTGTACAGAAAAATTTAAAAGTCATTCTAAAAAGAAGTGAAATATGAAATTAAACCGTAGAGAATACCATCAATATTACCCAGTCACTGAGCAGATTTCAAAAGGACTCCTTTGTATTTTCCCAGCCTATATCTGGGAAATGATCCATTGCTTTCAACCCTTTCAAGTGGCACAACCAGATTTGCTAAAACACAGAGAACATGAGGCTCTTCCAGTCATGTGGAATTGTCTGTTGATGCTAGCAGAGAACAAAAGTGAAGGGATTCATAAAATCAATACTTACAGAAAGTAACTTTGTGAGAAAAAGAAATACATTATAAATAAGAGAACAGCATCTTAGCTGGCAATAATCTACAATGAATTTAAGAAAGAGCTAGTGAATAATTTGTAACACAATTATACTCACTTTGAAATATTACTCTCCAAACTGAATTGTGTATCTGGAAAAAATACTAAGAAAATCTGTCTAAAACATGGATAGTTGTTGGAGTCCATTAAGCTGTTGCCATTGAAGTGAGCCTAAGGATACCGTCCTGCTTGACAGCCCATCAATACAGAGAAATCATTCTGCTCTAATGGGCAATAACTCTGTTAGCCAAAATGTTAAAACAAACAGCAGAAGATTGGTGTCTGAATTTTGCTGAATGAAGAGTTTTGAGATGGCAATCAAGGAACAGTTTTAACTTTTACAATTCGGGAAACAAAAACTTGTTTTTAAAAAATCATTGTGAATGCTGACAAAATGTTTGCTGAAAAATAAACTAAAGTCATAAGTGATAATTTACCCATTTATAAAACTTGCATTTGCACTGGGAGACACAAAAGAATTAAAAATGTAATCCCTGCCCTCAAGGAATACATTATCTAGTGGAATGATATACAAAAATCAGCAATATAGAAGAAAATTTATAGAAATCCAACATAGATGAACCTTAACGACATTATGCTTAGTGAAATAAGCTGGACACTGTATAATTCTGTTTATAGGAGGTACTAGAGTGATCAAATTGACAGAGACAGAATGATGTTTTCTAGAGGCTGAGGGAAGGAGATAATGAGAAATTATCTAATACATACAGAATTTCACTTTGGGAAAATTAAAACAGTTCTTGAGATGGATGGAGGTAATGGTTGCATAACATTGTGAATGTACTTAATGCCACTGAACTGTACATATAAAAATGGTTAAAATGATAAAGTTTACGTTATGTACATTTTACCATGATAAAAATTACTAAAATATATGCATATGTATACGTTGATATCTTGAACTAGAAAATCTTCTCCATATTACAAGTAACTTTCAAAAAGTAAAATGCTGATGTTAAAAATCAAAACTGATACGACTGAAACATCATTTTTCACTTATACATTATCTTCTTTTCTCCTTTTAAAAAATGACTTCAATTAGTTAAGAAAAGAAACAAGAAATATTTTTAAATTTCTATCTTAAATTTAAAAGATTTAAATGTAAACAATTATATGTAAAATGAGTATATACACTATATAAGAAATATATATTGTGGAAAATATATTTATAAGATGTATTATACATTACATTTATATAATAGTCTTCATATATAAATATATGAAGTAAACAATCCACAAATTTCTGTTTTTATTTTGCTTTAAGTTCCAGGATACATACATGTGCAGAACATGCAGGTTTGTTATATAGGTAAACATGTGCCAGGGTGGTTTGCTCTATCTCTTAACCTGTCACCATGCTATGGAGCCCCACATGTATTAGCCATTTGTCCTGATGCTCTCCCTCCCCTTTCCCCTGCCAACAGGCCCCAGTGTGTGTTATTTCCCTCCCTGTGTCCACCTGGTCTCATTGTTCAACTCCCACTTGTGAGTGAGAACATGTGGTGTTTGGTTTTCTATTCCTGTGTTAGTTTGCTGAGGATGATGGCTTTCAGCTTCATCCATGTCCCTGCAAGGAACATTACCTCATTCCTTTTCATGGCTGCATAGTATTCCATAGTGTATATGTACCACATTTTCTTTATCCAGTCTATCATTGATGGGCATTTGAAATCTTCAAATATTTTTAAGTAAAAATTGAGAAGAAAAATAAAGCAGAAAATATAATTTAAAAGCTTTTCTACATTTACTTTTTTTCTTTTTGTGACAAAGTCTGGCTCCGTCACCCAGGCTGGTGTGCAGTCTCAGCTCACTGCAGTTTCTGCCTCCTGGATTCGAGCAATTCTCCTACCTCAGCCTCCTGAGTAGCTGGGATTGCAGGCATGCACCACTATGCCCAGTCAATTTTTTATATTTTTACTAGATGTAGGGTTTCACTGTGTTGCCCAGGCTGCTCTCAAACTCCTGGCCTCAAGGGATCTGCCTGTCTCAGACTTCCAAAGTGCTGGGGTTACAGGTGTAAGCCACCATGCCTGGCCTCTACATTCACTTATTCTCAGAAGAGAGGTAGATGCTGAGTAAGCTGCATTTTATGCTAACCCTTCTAGTATATGTTGGTCAAATGGCATGTAACTTGCTACATAGCAAATGCTGGTAAATGACTGTTATTGTTCTCTTATGTCAAGTAATTTAGACAACCCCCAAAAAAAAGGAAGAAAGGAAAGAAGGAGAGAGAGAGAAGGGGAAAGAGAGGGAGAAGTAAAAAAAAAAAAATGATAAGCATCATTCAAAAAAATAAAGTATTGAAAACCTCCAAAAAAAACCCTCTCTTCCATAAAAGCAATGAGAACACTAGCAAAATTTCCAAAATCAACTTTTTCAGGACTCTTGACATTAACCAAAGGCTTAACACAGTCTTTGGGAGCATTTATTCAAGCAAAATAGCTGAATCTCAGAAAGCATAGGACATTTTTGTGGCGTTTTAATTTACCCTAAACCCATTACTTTCTCCCCAGCTCCATGGTAGCCTAGAAAACTAACAGCTCATAATCAAGGTGAAAAACGGCAGCCTCACAGCCAATGGAGGGGTTTGATCAAGGTTGGGCTTTTTCCAAATCCCTGTTCTCAGAGATTTGTCATTATTTGACACATCTGCAAGTTCCCTGAAAACTTCATTTTTATCTCCAAAGCATTTTTTCATGGCTCAGAGCTCGCCACATGCAAACAGCCCTTACCTCAGTGCTGTTTGTTCAAAAAAAAAAAAAAGTAACTGTTTAACCTCAGGTGCCCGAAGTAGTGATAACAGTTGTGACAAATAACAAGCTAACAAAAAAAGAAAAAAAAAACATAAAAGAAAAGCTGGGGAGTGAGATGTCAATAGGGTGGCTTTTAAAAGCTTCAACACACTTCTGGGAATCAAAGAAGCCATGTGAGTGCATAGAGCTTTTGGCATGCCCAAGGATACGTGCATGCTTAGAAAAGAGCTGACAAAGCCCTAAGTCCTCACCACTGACTGATTTTGAAGTTCTCAAAAAACAGGAAGTGAAGGCTAAGGCAGAGCTGTAAAGTGCTTAGGGGAGTTTTGAAGTCATGCACCAATGCATACACAGAACCCTTCAGCAAAGACTGAGAAGCTTTGTGACTCCAGCATTTAAGAAATATCTGTCCCAACACTAGCTAGTCATTAAACTAACTGTGCAGAGACATCAGTGGCTACACATGAAAAAGAATACAGACTTCAAAGAATTAGTTTAGTAAAGTCACTAAACAAACAGCAAAACTGATGACAACAACAAATGCCAGGAATGGGGAAGAATCTGGTTTCCAGAGTTGAAACATTATTTAAATGTCCATTTATTTCCCACAACAAGAAATGAGACAAACCAAGAAACTAGAAAATATTGCACATATACAGGAGAAAAAAAGACACTCAATAGAAACTGTCCCTGAAAATGTCTAGATTAGAAACTATCTATGAAGAAGTCCAGATGTAGACTTACCTGACAAAATTTAAAATCAACTATTATAAATGCATCCAAAAAACTTACATAAATTATGTTTAAAGAACTAAAGGAATTTATTTATAAGGACGTATCACTGAATAAAAGACGTCAATATGCATATTATTAAAAAGAACCAAATACAAATTATGAAGTCAAAAAGCACAATAGCTGCAATTAAAAATTAGAGAAGCTTAAAAACAGAGCTGAGTGGGAAAAAAAAAAATCAATTAATCTTAAGACAGGTTAAATGAGACCAGTCAGTCTGAGGATCAAAAAAAAAAAAAAAAAGAATGAAGAATCTTAGATACCTGCGGAACATAATCAAAATATCAACATAAGCACAATGGGATTTGCAGATGGAGAAAAGAAAGAAAAGCAGAAAGAATAATTAAACAAATAATACCTAAAAACTTCCAAACTTTATGAAAAAAATTAATCTGTACATCCACCAAGCCTAACAAACTCCAAATGAGAGAAAATTGAAGATATATACACCTGAGCACATAATTGTTGAGCTGAAAAGACAAAGACAAAAAGACAATTTCAAAAAGTGCAATGGAAGTGACTTGATGTACCAGAGATCCTTTAATAGATTAACAGCTGATTTCTCATCAGAAACCCTACAAAAGACAGTCATATATTACTCAAAGTGCACAAAGAAAAAGACTGTCAATGAAGAATTCTATATACAGTAAAATTAATATTTAAATTTAAACTAGAAGATATTTTAGATAAACAACATGAGAGAATGTATTAAACTTCCCTAATAGAAATACTAAAGGAATTCACACAAAGAAATAAAAAGCACCTGTAAATGTAAGTACATAGGCAGATATAAAAAGGAGCATAAGTGTGCTTTTTTTTATCTTATGTAAAAGACAACTGCACAAAGTAATAATTGCACGTCCATGTAGATCGGCATAAAATGTATGAGGATGTAACATGTATGACAATAATAACACAAACAAGGGAAGAAGAAACTGGAGCTAAATAAAGCAAAGCTTTTATATATTATTGAAATTAAGTTTGTCCTAATTCAACAGAGATTGTTATAAATGGAAATGCTAATTACAATCCTAAGTAAAATCTTTAAGAAAATTACTCAAAAAAAATACAGTAAAAGAAAGTAGAACGGGATTAAAATGCCATATTAAATAGTTTTAACTTAAAAGAAAGCAATAATGAAAAAATAGAAGATCAAAAATGACATGTTATACAGAAAACAATTAGCAAAAAATTAGATAAATCTCGTTACGGCATTATTTACATTAAATATAAATGGACCAAATACTCCAACAAAAGACGGAGACTTAAAATTGTGCTGGTCACAATTGCTCACACCTGTAACTCAAGCACTTTGGGAGGCTGAGGTGGGCAGATCACCTGAGGTCAAGAGTTAAAGACCAGCCTGGCCAACATGTTGAAACCTCCTCTCTAATAAAAATACAAAAATTAGCTTGGCATGGTAGCACACACCTGTAGTCCCAGCTACGCAGGAAGCTGAGATGCAAGCATCGCTTGAACCCAGGAGGTGGAGGTTGCAGTGAGCCACCTCCTGGGTTCAATCTAGAAACACAATTTATATCCAATGGCAGAAAAAGTAAAAAATAAATAATTAATTAATTAATTAAATCATACATTAAAACAATAATTTAAAAAGAGATTCTGTGGCTATGTTAATAACAGACAAAATTGACCTTCAAACACAATTTGTCAATAAATACAAAGAAGGAAATAAAGTTATCATTTTATTATGATAAAAGGGTTAAAGTGTTTGTTTCTTCATCAAAAATAAATACAAATTATCAATAATACATGAACCAAACAACTGAACAGCACAATTCTAAAATATGTGAAGCAAAAACTGAAAGAACTGAAAGGATAAATAATGTAAAAGTAATAATTGGGGACTTTACTAGGACAACTAAGCAAATTAAAAAGAAAATAGATGATTTTGAATAAAACTACAAATTAACTAGACATAACAGACATCTGTAAAACACTTCACCCAACAATAGCAGAATATACATTATTTTGAAATGCACATGGACAATTCATCAGGATAGATCATGTATTATGTCATAATATAAATCAATAAATAGGAATGAAATAATACAAAGTATATTTTTATGTTAGAATGAAATTGAAATTAGAAATAAATAATAAACAGAACCTTGAAAAATTCAAAATACATTGAAATTAAACAGCCTGCTCTGAAATAATCATAGATCAAAAAGAAATCACAAATATAATGTCAAAATATTTTAAGATGAGTGAAAATGGGAGATCAAAGATGGCCGATTAGGAGCAGTTCAGGATTGCAGCTCCCAGCAAGACCGAGGAGGGTGAGTGGACGCTGCATTTACAGATGGATTTTTATTGCCCACAGACCAGGAGATTCCCAGGCAGAGGAGACCCACGGGTCAACAACGCGGCTGTTTTGGCCGGCACGGCTGTTTGCCGGCACCCCAATGCTGCGTTTCTCTATACAAAATACACGGGTCTGGGTGCCGTTTTAGCTGGCGATTGGAGCTCCCAGGAGACACAGTTGCCCATTCATCTGATTAAAAAGGGGACTGAAACAGGGAGCCAGGCCAGGAGATTCCTGGGCAAAAAAGCGCCATGAATTTCAGCACGGTTGTTTCAGCCAGCGCAGCGTATCACCGCATGGGAAATCACACAGATCCTGGCGCCTTTTCAACAGGTGACTGGAAGACCTAGGAGACAGTCAACCATTCAACTAAAAAAAAAAAAAAAAAAAGGG
>PVKV010003116.1:28362-38388 GCA_004027835.1 Alouatta palliata
AGGCAGGGAGCCAGGTGATCAGGCTCAGCTGGTCCCACCACCACAAAAAAACAGCAATCAGAAATACTTCGGCTTGAGAGTTTCACAGCAAGCACAGCTGAATCCCGGATGGTCCAGCTCTGTGGAGGAGGGGGCGTCTGCCATTACTGAGGCAGTCCACCACTACGGAGGTAGTTTGCCATTGCTGAGGCAGCCCGCCATTGCTGAGGTAGCCTGCCATTATAGAGAGAGCCCACCATTATAGAGGTGGGCCACCATTGCAGAGGCAGTTCTAACTACACCCATATAAACAAGACTGCAGGGAAGTTCACACAGCAGCTAGGCGGAGCCCACAGCAGCTCAGCAAAGCCTCTGCAGGCAGACAGTGACTAGGTTGTCTCCTCACTGGGCAGGGAAGCCCTGAAAAAAGGAAGCAGCACAACAGAAACTCATAAATAAAGCCCTAACTCCCTGGGACAGAGCACCTTGGAAAAAAAAAGTGGGGGAGTTATGAGTTCTGCTGCAGCAGACTTAAAGTTACCTGCCCAGAGCTCTGAATGAACAATGGAGCTCACAGCTCAGCACTTGAGCTCCTACAAAGGACAGACTGTCTCCTCAAGCAGCTCCCTGACCCCCATAATCACCAATCACCTCATAAAGGAGAGCTCAGACTGACATTAGGCAGGTATCCTTCTGCAACAAAGACAGCAGAAGAAGAAACCAGAAGCAATCCTCACTGTTCTGCAGCCACTGCAGGTGATCCCCAGGCAAGCAGAGCCAGGAGTGGACCTCAACAGTCCTACAGAAGAGGGGCCAGACTGTTAGAAGGAAAACTAAGAAACAGACAGAAGTAACTTCACCATCAACAAACTGGACATCCACTCAGAGACCCAATCTGAAAGTCAAAAACTACAAAGACGACAGGTGGATAAATCCACAAAGACAGGAAGAAACCAGCACAAAAAGGAGGAAAACACCCAAAACCAGAACACCTCTCCTCCTTCAAGGGATCACAACTCCTCACCAGTAAGGGAAGAAGGCTGGATGGAGAATGAGTCTGACAAAGTGACAGAATCAGGCTTCAGAAGGTGGGTAATAAGAAACTTATGTGAGCTAAAATTACATGTTCTAACCCAATGCAAAGAAACTAAGAACTTGAAAAAAGATTTGATGAAATGCTAAGGAGAATAAACAACTTAGGAATAAAAGTGAATTGATGGAGGCAAAACACAACATGAGAATTTCGCGAAGCATACACAACTTTCAACAGCCAAATTGACCAAGCAAAAGAAAGGATATCAGAGATCAAAGATCAACTCAATGAAATAAAACGAGAAGGCAAGATTAGAGAAAAAAGGGTAAAAAGGCATGAACAAAGTCTCCAAGAAATATGGGACTATGTGAAAAGACCTAATCTACGTTTGATAGGTGTACCAGAATGTGACAGAGAGAATGAATCCAAGCTGGAAAATACTCTTCAGGATATTATCCAGGAAAACTTTCCCAACCTAGCAAGGCAGGCCAATATTCAAGTCCAGGAAATACGAGAACACCACAAAGATATTCCTCAAGAAGAGCAACCCGAAGGCACATAATCATCAGATTCATCAGGGTTGAAATGAAGGAGAAAATGCTAAGGGCAGCCAGAGAGAAAGGTCCGGTTATCCACAAAGGGAAGCCCATCAGACTCACAGCAGATCTCTCAGCAGAAACCCTACAAGCCAGAAGAGAGTAGGGGCCAATATTCAACATCCTTAAAGAAAAAAACTTTCAACCTAGAATTTCACATCCAGCCAAACTAAGCATCATAAGTGAAGGAAAAATAAAATCCTTTGAGAACAAGCAAGTACTCAGAGATTTCATCACCTGCAGGCCTGCTTTACAAGAGCTCCTGAAACAGGCTCTAAACACAGAAAGGAACAACCAGTACCAGCCACTCCAAAAATGTACCAAATGGTAAAGAGCATCAACACAATGAAGAAACTGCATTAACTAACGGGCAAAACAGCCAGCTAGCATCAAAATGGCAGGATCAAATTCACACGTAAGAATATTAACTCTAAATGTAAATGGGCTAAATGCCCCAATCAAAAGACACAGACTGGCAAATTGGATAAAAAGCCAAAACCCATCAGTGTGCTATATCCAGGAGACCCATCTCACATGCAAGGATACACAAAGGCTCAAAATAAAGGGATGGAGGAAGATTTACCAAGCAAATGGAGAGCTAAAAAAAGCAGGAGTTGCTATTCTTGTCTCTGATAAAATAGACTTTAAACCAACAAATATCAAAAGAGACAAAGAAGGACATTACATAATGGTAAAAGGATCCATGCAACCAGAAGAGCTAATGATCCTAAATATATATGCACCCAATACAGGAGCACCCAGATACATAAGGCAAGTTCTTAATGACTTACAAAGAGACTTAGACTCCCACATAATAATAGTCGGTAACTTGAACACCCCATTCTCAATATTAGACAGCTCAAAGAGACAGAAAATTAACAAAGATATACAGGACTTGAACTCAGACCTGGATCAAGCAAACCTAATAGACATTTACAGAACTCCACCCCAAATCCACAGAATATACATTCTTCTCAGCACCACATCACACCTACTCTAAAATTGACCACATAATTGGAAGTAAATCACTCCTCAGCAAATGCAAAAGAACGGAAATCATAACAAACAGTCTCTCAGACCACAGTGCAATCAAGTTAGAACTCAGAATTCAGAAACTAACTCAGAACCACACAGCTTCACGGAAACTGAACAACTGGCTCTTGAATGTTGACTGGATAAACAATGAAATCAAGGCAGAAATAAAGATGTTCTTCGAAACCAACGAGAATGAAGACACAACATACCAGAATCTCTGGGACACATTTAAAGCAGTGTCTACAGGAAAATATATAGCAATAAATGCCCACATGAGAAGCAAGGAGAGATCTAAAATTGATACCCTATCATCAAAATTGAAAGAGCTAGAGGAGCAAAATCAAAAAAACTCAAAACCTAGCAGAAGACAAGAAATAACTAAGATCAGAGCAGAACTGAAGGAGATAGAGACACAAAACACCCTTCAAAAAATCAATAAATCCAGGAGCTGTTTTTTCAAAAACATCAACAAAATAGACAGACCAGTAGCCACATTAATAAAAAAGAAAAGAGAAAATAATCAAATAGATGCAATAAAAATGGTAAAGGGGATATCACCACAGATTCCACAGAAATACAAACCATCATCAGAGATTATTACAAACAACTCTATGCACATAAACTAGTAAACCAGGAAGAAATGGATAAATTCCTGGACACTTGCATCCTCCCAAGCCTAACCCAGGAAGAAGTTGAAACCCTGAATAGACCAATAAAAAGGGCTGAAGTTGAGGCAGGAATTAAGAGCCTACTACCCAAAAAAAGCCCGGGTCCAGATGGGTTAACAGCTGAATTCTACCACACATAGGAGCTGGTACGATTCCTTCTGAAACTATTCCAAACAATCCAAAAAGAGGGAATCCTTCTCAAATCATTTTATGAAACCAACATCATCCTGATACCAAAACCCGGCAGAGACTCGGCAAGAAAAGAAAACTTTAGGCCAATATACATGATGAACATAGATGCAAAAATCTTCAATAAAATACTGGCAAACCGATTGCAACAGCACATCAATAAGCTTATCCACCATGATCAAGTAGGCTTCATCCTGGGGATGCAAGGCTGATTCAACATACGCAAGTCTATAAACATAATTCACCACATAAACAAAACCAAAGACAAAAACCACATGATTATCTCAATCGATGCAGAGAAGGCCTTTGACAAAATTCACCAGCCCTTTATGCTAAAAACCCTCAATAATCCAGCTATTGATGGAACGTATCTCAAAATAATAAAAGCTATTTACAACAAACTGACAGCCAATATCATATTGAATGAGCAAAAACTAGAAGCATTCCCTTTGAAATCTGGCACTAGACAAGGATGCTCTCTCTCACCACTCCAATTCAATATAGTACTAGAAGTTCTAGCCAGAGCAATCAGGAAAGAAAAAGAAATAAAGGGTATTTCAATAGGAAAGGAGGAAGTCAAATTATCTCTATTTGCAGAAGACATGATTGTATATCTAGAAGACCCCATTTTCTCAGCCCAAAATCTCCTGAAACTGATAAGCAACTTCAGCAAAGTCTCAGGATACAAAATCAATGTGCAAAAATCACAAGCACTCCTATACACCAATAACAGACTTAAAGAGAGCCAAATCAAGAACCAACTGCCATTCACAATTGCTACAAAGAGAATAAAATACCTAGGAATCCATTTAACAAGGAACATAAAGGAACTCTCCAAGGAGAACTACAAACCACTGCTCAACGAAATAAGAGAGGACACAAACAGATGGAGAAACATTCCATGTTCATGGTTAGGAAGAATCAATATCGTGAAAATGGCCATACTGCCCAAAGTAATTTACAGATTCAATGCTATCCCTATCAAGCTACCAATGACCTTCTTCGCAGAACTGGAAAAAACCACCTTAAACTTCATATGGAACCAAAAGAGAGCCCACATAGCCAAGTCAATTCTAAGCAAAAAGAACAAAGCTGGAGGCATCACACTACTGGACTTCAAACGATACTACAAAGCTACAGTAATCAAAACAGCATGGTAGTGGTACCAAAACAGAGATATAGACCAATGGAACAGAACAGAGGCCTCCGAGGCGACACAACACATCTACAACCATCCGATCTTTGACAAACCTGACAAAAACAAGCAATGGGGAAAGGAGTCCCTGTTTAATAAATGGTGTTGGGAAAACTGGCTAACCATGTGCTGAAAGCAGAAACTGGACCCCTTCCTGACACCTTACACTAAAATTAACTCCAGATGGATTAAAGACTTAAACATCAGACCTAACACCATAAAAACCCTAGAAGAAAATCTAGGCAAAACCATTCAGGACATAGGCATAGGCAAGGACTTCATGACCAAAACACCAAAAGCACTGGCAACAAAAGCCAAAATAGACAAATGGGACCTAATCAAACTCCACAGCTTCTGCAAGGCAAAAGAAACAGTCATTAGAGTGAATCGGCAACCAACAGAATGAGAAAAAATTTTTGCAGTCTACCCATCTGACAAAGGGCTGATATCCAGAATCTACAAAGAACTGAAACAGATTTACAAGAAAAAAACAAGCCCATTCAAAAGTAGGCAAAGGATATGAACAGACACTTTACAAAAGAAGACATACATGAGGCCAATAAACATATGAAAAAATGCTCATCATCGCTGGTCATTAGAGAAATGCAAACCAAAACCACATCGAGATACCATCTCATGCCAGCTAGAATGGCAATCATTTAAAAATCTGGAGACAACAGATGCTGGAGAGGATGTGGAGAAATAGGAACACTTTTACACTGTTGGTGGGAGTGTAAATTAGTGCAACCATTGTGGAAGACGGTGTGGTGATTCCTCAAGGATCTAGAAATAGAAATTCCATTTGACCCAGCAATCCCATTACTGGGTATATATCCAAAGGATTATAAATTATTCTACTATAAGGACACATGCACACGAATGTTCATTGCAGCACAGTTTACAATAGCAAAGACCTGAAACCAACCCAAATGCCCATCGATGATAGACTGGACAGGGAAAATGTGGCACATATACACCATAAAATGTTATGCAGCCATCAAAAACGATGAGTTTGTGTCCTTTGTAGGGACATGGACGAACCTGGAAACAATCATTCTCAGCAAACTGACACAAGAACAGAAAATTAAACACCACATGTTCTCACTCATAGGTAGGTGTTGAACAATGAGAACACATGGACACAGGGAGGGGAGCATCACACACTGGGGTCTGTCGGGGGGAAATAGGGGAGGGAGAGCAGGGGGTGGGGAGTTGGGGAGAGATAGCATGGGGAGAAATGCCAGATATAGGTGATGGGGAGGAAGATAGCAAATCACACTGCCATGTGTGTACCTATGCAACAATCTTGCATGTTCTTCACATGTACCCCAAAACGTAAAATGCAATAAAAAAAAAGATGAGTGAAAATGAAAACACACCAAAACTTACAGGACATCACATTAAAAAATAAAGATCTCAAAGCAAAAACCATCTTAAAACTTAAAGAAAAAACAGAGAGCAAACTAAATCCAAAACAAGCACAGGGAAAAAAAATCAATAAAGATTAGAGTAGAAATATACAATTTTGAAAATATAAAGGCAATAGAAAAAACAAAGAACCAGTTCTTTCAGAAGATCAACAGAATTTATGAGCTTTTGGCTACATTGACCAAAAAAAAAAAAAAAAAAAAAGAAGAAGACCCAGAATACTACATTCAAGAATGAAAACGGAATATTACTATCGATTACCAAAATAAAATGGCCTATAAGGCAATATTATTATATAAACAATTTTATGACAGCAAATTAAATTACCTGATTACAATGAAAGAATTTCCAAAAAAAAAACATGAACTACCTAAAATGAGTCAAGAAGAAACAGACAATCTGAACAGGGCTACACCATGTGAAAGCATTGAATTATTAGAAGAAACACCAAAAACACAAGCAATAAAAGAAAGAAATGAACGAATTTAACTTCAAATTCGAAAACTTTTATGCCTGAAAGTGTATAATCAAGAAAATAAAAATAAAACCAATAAAATGGGAAAAATATTGGTAAATCATTTCTCTTTTTAAGGACTGTTTTCCAGAATATATAAAAATATGTAGTTTTAACTCTTACAACTCAACAACAAAAAGAAAAATAATTCTACTAAAATGCATAAAGAACATAAGTAGAGAATTCTCAAAAGAAGATATACCAATAACCTTTCAGCACATAAAAATACGTTCAGCATTTTAGTCATTCAGAAAATCTAAATTAAAACTACAATGACATACCACTACATATCAAATGAGATGGCTATATGAATAAAAGAGGACACTAACAAGAATAATGAGAATGCAGAGAAACTGGACCCTTCCCTCATTGCTACTGGGAATGTAAAATGGAACAGTCCCTTTGGAAGGTAGTTTGGTCATGACTCAAAAAGTTAAAAACACATTGAACATTTCCAACACAAAGAAATGACAAATATTTCAGATGATGGATATGCTAATTACCCTGATCTGGTCACTATATATTATATGTATTGAAACATCACTACGTACCCTGTGAATATGTACAACTATTGTCCATTTTTAAAAATAAAAATTTAAAAGAAGCCATACATAGAGTTCATACATAGCAACTCCACTCCTAAATACAGAACCAAAAGAAATAAAAACATGTCCACACATAAAATTGTACATGAACGTTCATGGAACCATTATTTATAAGAGCCAAAAAGTAGAAACAACCCAAATGTCCACTGATTGATAAATAAATAAACAAAAAAGTAATTTTAAAAAACAGGTAAGTAATTACTAGGGTTTGGGTCAGAATGCATGGGTAAGGTGGGAAATATGGAGTTTATACTGATGAAATAGTTGTGGAACTGGATTGTGGTGATTACTTAAAAACTTTGTAACTTTATCAAAACGCACTGAATTGTAAACATATATCAGAATGTCACATTGTGCACTACAGATACGCACAATTATTATCAATTAAAAATGAAGTTTAAAAAGATAAAAATGTTAAATCATTGCATTACATACTTTCAGTGGGTGAATTTTATGGTATGTGAATTTTATCTTAATTAAAATGAAAGCTTCAGCTGCTATTAAACATACCAGCTATAACTTTGCAATTGTTTTAAAATTTGAAAAAGGAAACACAACTGAGAAGAGATGATAAAGGATGCTGAGTAACAGAGATTTTTAAAAAGAGCAGCAAGTAATTGCAAATAAAGAAAGAGGGCTAAAATTTAAAGATCAATAAATATGTTGTAAAAAATGAGAAACCTTTTCTGAAAATGGACATTATTCTAATTCAATCAGGTGTGATTTCATGAGTGTATACACATATGTATAAGTTGTAGAACTATGACCCTAATGTTTATGCATTTTACTAAATATAAATTATGCCTCAAAACAAGCTACATTTTACAAGATTTGGTGCACAAATGAGCATATGCACACACGCACACAGGAGCACATGTACACAGGCACACACTCATGCACTGAATAAAAGCTTCATCAAACAGAATTATTCTTCCATCCTGGGATATAATCTAATCTATTCTTATCTTGCCTGTTAATATAAAGCAAGCAACAGAAAAAAAACAAACAGTAGTACTGAACTCTAATTAATGTGAAAACACTGCTCTAGAGTCTTTCTCTTCTGTCTCAGAGTCAGAGTTTTATGAAAAGAAATACATGTATATATTCCCCATATTTATTGTATGTGTATCCCAATGAATTGTAATACGTTACTGTCTCACCTTAATAAAAGGTTAAATTTCCACTTTTAATATGAGATTTTCTTAATATTCTTGTCTCTCCCCGCATCCTTTCATTAATCATTTTGATTAACAAAAGGAAGTCAAGAGAATTCTTCTCCTAACAAATGATCCTGCACTTTTTTTAAAAGTGTAATCGTAGTTTGAAATAATCACTATGGCTTCCAAAAGTTTCTCCTTGGGAGTTATAACCATCAATCATTTTTATTGCTTAAGGCCAAGTGCTGCTTTTTAGTGCTTCATGCACAAAGCAGAGACTTTTTTATCCTCACCGAGGTAGACTCAGAGTTAAAATGAAGGTACATTTAGCAGTGGTTCACTGCTGACACTGGCCAGCTTACGGTGCAGTTCTTCAGCACAGCGCACCTGCTATGTGGATTGAAATCAGCGGAGAGAGAACATGAGGAGGGACGCGGATGCCTTTCCTATAGGCTGACCTCAAAAGATCAAGCAGTTCTACGTTCTCTGATTAAATGACGCTCCTTTGACTTCTGACCCTAGTTTAACCTGCCAGAGCACCCAGAAAAAGACTCGCCTCCACATTCTACAGTAGCTCTTTCTGTAATTGGCCAAAGGCTATGCCATCCTTAGGACCTCAGGCTTCTGCCAACACCTAGGACCACCCCCCATCCTGTGTTGAGCAACTTTCATTCTGAATTGGGAATGAAACTGCATGTATTGCTGCAAAGTGTCCTCTTGTTAAATTTGACTCACTGTTGTTGCCTGCACATATGTGTGGGAATATGAATCTGAATATTTTCTTCCTCCCTGTGTCACATCCTCAAGGATCTAGTAAGTACAGCATCTACCAAGCTGAGGGATCCTTGAGAACAGAAATGAGGTCTTACATGGCTTTGATCGCTAAGGCCCAAAATGCAAGACCTGGGACTCCACTCTTTCCGTCAGCTGTCATTGCAGTACTACTTTTTCAGATACAAGTTGTACACACA
The DNA here is from genome assembly GCA_004027835.1 of Alouatta palliata. Classification (NCBI taxonomy): domain Eukaryota; kingdom Metazoa; phylum Chordata; class Mammalia; order Primates; family Atelidae; genus Alouatta; species Alouatta palliata. Next base: position 37,733 of record PVKV010003116.1, read on the forward strand.
AGTTTTCCTCATTGCTGTTTTTCTTCCAGGGACAAGTATATATCTCCAGTGGTAAAATCAGGCCACATTTACATTTTAAAATAATTTGTAATTACAAAATAGTTAAAATACACAGAAAATACAGCCAATAATTTATTAAACCTCATATACTTCTTACTCACTTCACAAAATATTGTCACACTTGTTTAGAAAGGTTTTTAAAGATTAAAACCCAGCAAATGCCATTAATGCCTCCTTTCTTGGGTTTCTCTGGTTTCATTCTCTTTCTTTATTTCCCAGAAGTAAAGAAAGGAAATTATCCTACAATTAGCATTTATTATATATATATATATACATTTCCTTACAGTTTATATCATGTGTCTATGCAATATATACATACTTTATCTATGTCTCCAACAATCTATAGAATCCTATGTGACAACTTTCGGAACTAACTTTCTTCACGTAACACCATATTTTCTTAGCAGTCGCTTCTATTTTATACACGTAGCTCTGGCTCACTTGCACTCACTGCTGCATGATGTTCAATTCCATAAATAGCTCACAATTCTATCTATTTAATCCTATGTCCATGGATATTTTTGTTTTTCTGGGTTTTTTTATTTCTGTATTTGTTTTATTATTTTGGTGGGTTTTTTTTGTTTTGTTTTGTTTTG
>PVKV010003116.1:38488-100471 GCA_004027835.1 Alouatta palliata
GAACATGCAAGATTGTTACATAGGTACACACATGGCAGTGTGATTTGCTGCCTTCCTCCCCATCACCTATATCTGGTATTTCTCCCCATACTATCCCTCCCCAACTCCCCACCCCCTGCTGTCCCTCCCCTTTTTCCCCCCAACAGACCCCAGTGTGAGATGCTCCCCTCCCTGTGTCCATGTGTTCTCATTGTTCAATGGTGGGGTTTTTTTTTGCATACACAATTGTTTTTGCTTTTTATAAACACATTGCTATAAATAATCTTTGACCTGTTTATCAACATGAGACTTCCTCAAAAATATTATCTAAGAATGGAACTTTTGAACTCTGTAGCATGTACCCACAAGCCGCATTCAAATGTTACAATTGTATTTTATCTACTCTAGTTCCACTCCTCAGTCCGCTGTTCTTGCACTGACCATAACTGCCTGCATCTCTGAACTGCCTTTCTTCACCCAGCCTCTTTCCTCCCCTCTTTAACTTTATCTAAAAGACAGAAGAATGTCTTCTCTTAATTTTACACTGAATAACAAAAATCAGGATCACTTTTCTACCAAGGCTTTCCTATTAGCTTGGGAATAATTCAGACACAGTAACTTAAAATTGCTAATATAAATTCATGGGTCCTGACCCAGACCACTATCAAGGAATCCCAGAAAGCATGTTCAATGTTTGGTCACCATTCTTCATCATATGCTGAGACCAGCCTGCCCCCTTCCAAAGGAAGTTTCCTTAAACGGATCCACCATGCTCAGAGTTCAGCTCCCATAGCCATGAAACTCAAAAGGAAGAAAGAGCATTTCGCTGTTTCCCCAGTCTAAGGGCTGCTACCATGTACCAATTCCCTGTTCTGGGATTAACCACTTTCTAGGATAATTTCATGTGGAAGAGTAACATCTTGTCCTCTGACCACAGCAAGATAATAAATATAAGAAACCTCTAGTTAAGCATGAGTTTATTTATCAAAGTCTGGGCTATTTTGACTGAAATAGTTCTTGGCTATTATTAGCTCATATCAAACCAAACCTAATCAATCCCAGTAGAATCAAAGTCTTTCAACTGGAGGGAGACGAAGATCACCATGGTTACAAAACACTGGAAGCCTTCACTCTTGTTCTTCAGTGGATAAAAGTTGTGATGAAAGTACAAATACTAGCATAAGGAAAAACAATAGGATACAAGCACAGTTAAGTCTTCCTAACTGGAAATGAAGTAATGCTAGTATCCAATACAGTTTAGCTGGTATCAGACATCCTCCCACCATCAACAGGAGTAAAACCTAAAGAAAACAGAGGAAACAACTACTTCCACAAGACGAGCTCTGTCAAGACAGGGCTGCAACACCTGAAAGACAGGAGACACGAGGCTTGCCACATTCACTCTTCCTCTGCAGGTGTGCTTTCTAGGCTATGGCTCAGAGAGGTCTCACAGGTTGGAGAAGACAGAGATTAGTCTGGGGCTACTAAAGCGTAAAGATTCGGGGGCAGAAGTCCAAAGAAGGCAGAACCCAAGAGAAAAAAACAACAAAAACAAAAACTCAGAAGGCTGTTGGAATTTGCTGAAAATAAAAGTCTTTTTTAGTTTCAAAAACATAAACTACTAGTGATTACTTAAAGAGACATTAATACTCACATGCCTTTTAGGGTTTATAGATGTAGAAGTGAAATGTATGAAACTATAGCAATAAAAAATTTAAAAAGTAAAATGGAGCTAAGTGTTTTAAGAATTGACATTGGTTGGGATGTGCTGAAATTATACTTTTATGCTACCTGTAAGTTAAACTTACATGTTATACTTTCTTGATTAACCACTAACAGAATGACAGCCCCCCAAAAAGCATTCTTCATAGTCAATAGATGAGATAAATCTCTATCAGTAAAACACGGATTAAAACAAAAGAAGAGAGGAGGTAGTACAAAAAAACAATGAGCAAACAGAACAAATAAAAAACAATTAACAACGTGGTAGACTTAAATTCAACCATATTATTTATTACACTAAATGTAAATAGACCAAGTGCAAATTTAAGACAGACATGGCTGGACTAAAAAAAAAACTAAGATGCCACCATGTATTTATAGGAGACACTTTTAAAATATAAGGACACAGAGTAAATAACAGTTTAAAATAAGAAAAATGGATACAGAATATGAAAATGAATCAAGACAGTATACTGCAATAATAGTAATTCAGAAAAAAATAGACAACACGGCAAGAAACATAAAATGAGGTGAAGAGAAATACTGCTTAACAACAGAAAGGTCAATGCATAGGAAGCAACAACAATCCTAAAGAAGTGTATGGTTTTCACGACCTCATTTCAAAATAGATGAAGGAGAATTTGACCAAAAGAATTGAGAAATCCAAAATCATAGCTGGATATTGTAACACATTTTTTCAGTAATGACAGAACAAACATATTAAAAATCAATAATGAAATGGAAAAGGTGAACATTATTGATCCAGTTGGCCTAGCTGACATTTATAGAATTCCAAACCCATATATTGCTCATGTCGCTTTTACCACATAGACCATACATAAATTCCAATGAATTATAATCATACAGATTATGTTTCCTTACCACAGTTAAATCGAATTAGAAACAACAACAAAAAGATAACTAAAAATCCCGAAATGTATGGAAGTTACGAAGCACACTGTTTATTTTTTTATTTTTGAGACAGGGTCTCACTCTGTCACCCAGGCTGCAGTAAAGTGGCACAATCATAGCTCACTGCAGCCTCAACCTCCCAGGTTCAAGCAATCCTCCCACCCCAGCCCTCCCAAGTAGCTGGGACTATAGGTGCGTGCCACCATGCCCAGAACATTTTCTCCTTTTTTGTAGAGATGGGATCTGACTATTTTGCCCAGACTGGTTTTGAATCCTTGGACTCAAACAATCCTCCTGTCTAAGCCTTCCAAATTCCTAGGACTATGGTATGAGCCACCGTGCGTAGCCAGCATGCTTTCAAACTACTCCCAAGTTGTGGAAAAACTCACAATTGAAACTGGAATGATTATGAACATGAAACATAAATTGTGTGAAGTGAAGATAAAGCATGAATGAGAAGGAAATTTATAGCACTGAAGGCATAGTTTAGAAACTAAGAAATATAAAACACATGATTTCAGATTCCAGCTCAGAAGATAGAAAAGTTGGAAACAGTGAAATAGTAAACAAATATAAGATGAGAAAATCAACAATACTAGAATTTAGTTCTTCAAAACAACTAGTAAACCTCTAAGATGCTAGTCAAGACAAAAAAATACAAATTACATGAAGAATGTAAAAGAGAACATCAGTAATATCCTATTTACATGAAATAGAGCCTGAGAGGATTTAATTTTAAATAGTCTGCCTACTAATATAATCAGTAAATTCTTTAAATTTTTTGAAGAACATAACTTAGGAGACAAAACAGAAAATTTTGATAGTTCTGTATCTGTTAAATAAATTGAATTTATATGTCTTAGTTTGTTCAACTGCTATAGCGATAATAACATGGACTGGGTGGCTTAGAAACAACAAAAATCTATTCTTCAGTTCTAGAGGCTGGTTTAAGACGAAATAACCAGCAGAGTACCTGGGGCGGGCCTCTGACCTGGTTCATACACCATCTTGCTGCAGCCCTACATGGTGGAAGGAGTGCGGGTTCACTCTGACTCCTCTTAGAAGGACACCAATCCCATTCACGAGGGCTCCATCCTCATGAGCTAAATGCCTTCCAAAGGCCCCCACCTTCTAATACCATCACCTTGGGGTTTAGGATTTCAACATATGAATTTTGTGGTTAGGGGACATAGAAACATGTAGTCTATTGCATTATACATAATTTTTTTTTTCTACTTTTTGTCTGTATGTTTTGTTTTTTAGGTTTCTGTTTGTTTGTTTTGAGAGATACAATCTCACTCTGTCACCCAGGCTGCAGTGAGATGGCAAGAAGATCACGGCACACACTCAAATTCCTGGGCTCAAGAGCTCTTTCCCACCTCAGTCTCCCAAGTAGCTGGGCCTACACGTGTGCACCATGCTCCGCTATTTTATTGTATTTTATTATTTTTTTAGATGGAGTCTCGCTCTGTCGCCAGGCTGGAGTGCAGCGGCGCGATCTCGGCTCAATGCGATCTTCCCCTCTCAGGTTCAAGCACTTCTCCTGCCTCAGCCTCTCGAGTAACTGGGACTACAGGAACACACCACCATGCCCAGCTAACTTTTGTATTTTTAGTAGAGATGGGCTTCACCATGTTGGCCAGGATAGTCTCAATCTCTTGACTTCATGATCCGCCTGCCTTGGCCTCCCAAAGTGCTGGAATTACAGGCGTGAACCACCACACCACAGGCTATTTTTCTTAACTTTTGCAGAGAAGAGGTCTCATTAAGTTGACTAGGCTTGTCGTGAACCCTTAGCCTCAAGTGATTCTCCCTTCTCAGCCTCCCAAAGCACTGGGATTACAGGCATGAGCCACCATGCCCAGCTTGTAAAATTATCTTCACAAATGAAATTTCAGAATTAAAAGGCCTAACTGGGCAATTCCCCCCCAAAAAATAAAAAATAACAAACATACAGAAATTCCTTTAGAAGACAGAAAATGTGAGACTATTTCTCAAGTCATTTCAAAGATGACCATAATATCAAAACTTCACAAAAGTATTACAAAATGGAAAATTATATATCATAGCCTCATGAACATAAAATATAATATCCCCAAAATATAGAAAAGACAACCAGGCAAGACATCACACACACATACACACACACACACACACACACACACACACACCATAACTAAATGAAATTTAGTTTAAGAAGGTGGAAAGTTGAGTTTTACATTTGAAAACCAAACCAATATAATTCACCATATTAGCAATGTATAGGAAAAAAAACATAAATTACCTCAATAAATGTAGAAAATAAGCATTTGGAAAATTCTACACCCATTTATAATAAACACATCATCAAAAAGAAATGTAAGAAAACTCCCCCAATCTAATACAATATACTTTCAAAATGAAAATAAAATGCTAATACCGTAATATTGAAACGGTGGACTGGAAAGGATGCTATTATCCCCATACCTACTCAACACAGTCATACTGACTGCAACCAGTGCAATCAGACAAGAAAAAAATGAACAGGAAGAAAATTGGAAAGGAAGAAGTAAAACGGTCTGTTTATAGATAATATGATTCTACATAGATTATATGTCAATATCTTCATAAATATAATCTCAATAATACCTCAAAAACTATCAAAGATAATCTAGCAACATATTTTTTAAATGACACACCTCGATGAAGCACAATTTACTTAACATGGCAAAATTTAAAACAAGATTTACAAAAATTATTTGAATTAATAGGTGATTTTAAGGAAACTACTCCATACAAAGTCAATAGAAAAATATAAATTGTATTTTTCTACAATAACAATAGGCATTACAAAATGAAGCTTAAAAAGCAACAACTTCTATAAAAGCGTTACATATACTTAATACCTAGTGAAAAAGTCCAAGGCAAGACATGAAACGTCTCTATACCAAAACTATAATACAGTGCAGAGAAAAATTTTAAAAATACAAATAAGCGCAGAGATAGTGTCTGTTCATGGATAAAAAACTCAACATTTTAAGATGTAAGTTCTCCCCAGGTTGACTGAGACCTACAATGTAATTCCAAACAGATTTCCAGCAGATTTTTTTCCAAAGGGGTTAATAAGATTTGATGCTAAAATTCACATGGAAATGCAAAGGATGTGGGATAAGCGAGACAATCTTGAAATAGAAATACAGTATCAGAAAACATGCACCTCTAGAGCTAACGATTTACTAAAAACTATTCTAGTAAAGACAATGTGACATTAGTACAAAACGTAGATAAATAGGCCAATGGAAAAAAGTAGAATAAAGAAATAGATACACGTGTCTTGTCACTTGATTTATGACAAAAGCATCATGCAATTTGGTGGAGAGAAACTGGCCTCTTCTGTAAATGGGGCTCTATAAACTGAATGATCTTTTAAAAATAAAAAATGAACCTTGATTACTACCTAATACATATTTTTAATTAATTAAAGGTGAAGCATTATCTAAATATGAAGTTAACATGTTCAGATTTCTAGAGGAAAGCTTCAGAGAATATCTTCACAAACTTGAGGTAAGTAGAGTGTTCTTGAAGAACATAAAAGCACATTAGCCATCAAAGAAAAAATGACAAATAAGACTTCATGAAAATTAAGCAGTTCTGTTCGTCAAAAGATGTCATTAGGATAAATAATAGGCAAGACAATGGATAAAATGTCATAATTCTTAAATTTGAGAAGGGACGCATACCCAGAACACATAATGGATAAAATGTCATCATTCTTAAATTTGAGAAGGGACGCATACCCAGAACACATAACTATCACCTACCAATGAATAAACAAGATAATTCACTTTTTAAATTGCCAAAACATTGGACAGTTGCTTCATAAAATAAAAGATATCCATATAACCGACTCACAAAAAGGTGCTTGGCAAGTAAATAAAAGTTAAAAATAGAGGGGGCTATTAGAGCAAATGCACCAGAATGCCTAAAAAGACCAAAAACATCAAGTGTTGGCAAGGTTATTGGCAACTGGGACTCTCAGGCATTGCTGGCAGGAGTGTACATTGATTGAAGAACTTTGAGAAACTGCTTGGCAGGATCCACAAAGGCAAACCATATGTCCACCTAATGACCCAGCAATTCCACATTAGGGATAGAGGCTAGAAAAATGAGTGTTTATAAACACTGAAAGACATATACAAGGATGCTTTTAGTGGCCTTATTCAGACAAAAGAATGCCTTCTTAAAATCCCACTTGCATGACATATGGAACAGGCAAAATTATGCCAGGGTGATAGAAATAAGCAATTACCATTGAGAATGATGGAAATGCTTCTTAACATAATCTGGGGTGTGTGTGTGTGTGTGTGTGTGTGTGTGTGTGTGTGTGTTCATAGAACTATACACTTATTTGTACATATTTTGTTTAAATTATATCTCAATGTTAAAATAAGAAACAAAGTGCCGCCTCCTCCATTAATGTATTTATAAAATCTTCAGTTCTTTCTGCCTATTCGACACACAATACTTGTCCTAATTAATGGTTCCTATGAATTACTGGTGCATTTTTTCTGTTGTTATTGTTTATCTTATTTTCGTGGTGGTTGTTTGTTTCAGCATCCTAACAATGCTTTTCATACCATTTGCTTTTACTTTTTTGGTTATTTTTCTTCACCTTCCTTTTTCAATTATAAAACCTTTGAATTAGACATGCATGTCCCCTCATATACACATTCCTCAAAGTTCTCCTAAGCTTAAAACCAGCATTCCAAGGTCCTAAACTCTGACTCACAAAATGAAATGTGAATTCCCATCATTTCCTAGATTTTGAACGCACAGGAGTTGAAATACTAGAATCTCTGCTTTAAGGCACCAGACACAGATCTCCAAACTCAAAAACATGAAAAAAGTAGGGGTGTTACTCAAATGATCTGGAGCAGGAAAAGACTGAAGTAATCACAAATTAATTAACCTCTTCTATGTAAATATGCTGTTAAATATATATTAGCTCTGATGCAGCAGAGAGCAGGAACGTACCCTGGGCAAGCACAGAATATTTCACTGATATCCCTATCACTAATATCCCAGGCATGCTGTTGTAAGGTGCCCCCCAAAAATACAAAACTTCTGTGATGGTTACCTGAAAATCTTATCTTTCAAGAATTCAGAAGCACACATGTAAACTAAAATAACCTACAGAGAGATTTCTTAGTTTGACTGAGGGGAAAAAATAGCTTTCTTCCCAAGTCCTTCGAAATTGTGGCTCAAAGCCAACACCTCAAACTGAGCCTAATGTTACAAAAATCTATAAGCCATCAACTCTGGCCGTATTAAATATATAAAAATCAATTCTAATGCCCTGTTCTTCTTCCAAAGTCCCAAGCCTCAACTGGAGATATACAAGAAAGTACTGCCTGATCCCCAGATGCCCTTCAGCTTTTTGTCTGATTTATTCTGGAGGCATCCCAGTTGTGCCCACCTGTATCAGGAAAACAGAAAAATTAGAAAGCAGTCAGCAAGTCTAATGGTCTTTGGTACTCCCACTGTCCGGCTCTTCATCCAAAAGCCAAGCCCAGCTCTGGGTGGTCACACCAGGACTCCATAGCCCTGGATCCACAGTCCTGGGGGAAATCACCTGCTGTCCTGGGTATTGATTTCCACCGGTTCAATAACAGACTCTGATACATTATCTAGTTCTTATATTCCTTTTTATCATCTATGAAACAGAGGATGTTTACCTTCCTCTGCAAGCTCCTGATTAACCAACATTAAGAACAGCATGGGCCAGAAGGACTCCTACGTGGGCGACAAGGCCCAGAGCAAGCGCGGCATCCTGACCCTGAAGTACCCCATCAAGCACAGCATCGTCACCAACTGGGATGACATGGAGAAAATCTGGCACCACACCTCTACAACGAGCTGCATGTGGCCCCCGAGGAGTACCCCGTACTGCTGACCGAAGCCCCCCTGAACCCTAAGGCCAACAGAGAGAAGATGACTCAGATCATGTTTGAGACCTTCAACACCCCAGCCATCTAAGTGGCTATCCAGGCCGTGATGTCCCTCTATACCTCTGGGCGCACCACTGGCATTGTCATGGACTCTGGAGACGGGGTCACCCACACGGTGCCCATTTACAAGGGCTATGCCCTTCCCCACGCTATCCTCCATCTGGACCTGGCTGGCCGGGACCTGACCGACTACCTCATGAAGATCTTCACCGAGCGCGGCTACAGCTTCAGCACCACGGCCAGCGGGAGATCATACGCAACATCAAGGAGAAGCTGTGCTACGTCGCCCTGGACTTCCAGCAGGAGATGGCCAGAGCCACATCCTCATCCTCTCTGGAGAAGAGCTATGAGCTGCCCGACGGCCAGGTCATCACCATTGGTAATGAGCGAATCCGGTGTCCGGAGGCGCTGTTCCAGCCTTCCTTTCTCGGCATGGAATCTTGTGGCAACCACGAGACCACCTTCAACTCCATCATGAAGTGTGACGTGGACATCCGCAAAGACCTGTACGCCAACACTGTGCTGTCTGGCGGCACAACCATCTACCCAGGCATCTCTGATAGGGTGCAGAAGGAGATCACTGCCCTGGCACCCAGCACCATGAAGATCACCCATTGCACCCCCAGAGCGTAAGTACTCTGTGTGGATCGGCGGCTTCATCACCTCACTCTCCACCTTCCAGCACATGTGGATTAGCAAGCAGGAGTACGATGAGTCTGGCCCCCCCATCGTCCACTGCAAATGCTTCTAAATGGACTGTGAGTAGATGCATAGCATTTGCTGCATGGGTTAATTCGGAAGCATAAATTTGCCCCTGGCAAATGCGTACACCTCATGCTAGCCTCACGGAACTGGAATAAGCCTTCGAAAAGAAATTGTCCTTGAAGCTTGTATCTGATATCAGCACTGGACTGTAGAACTTGTTGCTGATTTTGACCTTGTATTCAAGTTAACAGTTCCCCTTGGTATCTGTTTAATACCCTGTACATGTCTTTGATTTCAACCTTTAGTACATGTGGCTTGGTCACTTCGTGGCTGAGGTAAGAACGTGCTTGTGGACAGACAAGTCTGGCTTGGTGAGTCTGTGTGGCCAGCAGTCTCCTATCTGTGCAGGGTATTCATGTGTCAGGGCTGAGTGTTCTGGGATTGCCCTAGAGGCTGGCAAGGGCTGCCAGTCTGTCAGGGTTGGAAAGCCCAAGCCATAGGACCCAGTTTCCTTTCTTAGCTGATGTTTTCCTGCCAGAGCATATTCTCTGTTACTTGCCTTGAGTTGGAAGCAGTTTACATTTACACCTGTAAATGTATTCATCCTTTTAATATATGTAAGGGTTTTTTTGTATGCAACTCTCAATTCTTTAAAGAGATGACAACTAATTTTGGTTTTCTACTGTTATGTGAGAACATTAGGCCTCAGCAACACGTCATTGTGTAAGGAAAAATAAAAGTTCTGCCGTTAAAAAAAAAAAAAAAAAACAGCATAGTTCAAGGAAACTTTCTTACCTCCTCTTTTCATAGGTTTCTTATGCCTGGCAGATTTTTTTATTCCAGTGTTAATGTCATACCTTATCCTCCAATGTACACTTTTGTTGCTGGTTCTTTGTTTCTAGTTCTCATCCTACTTATAAAAACTGGAATACAGAATCCTCTTGTTTTAAAGATGTAAATTTCTAAACAAATACCAATTTAGCCACATCTTGTAATGTTTAATGTGCACAGCTTTTATCATCATTCGGTTACAGGTATTTTCTAATTACATTAACGGCATTTTTTTTCACCATAAATGAATGAGAAGTGTGGTCGTTTCATTTGTGTGTGTCTCACAAACTATGAGAGCTTTTGAATCTGTTTGTAAATTGTTTCTATAATCGATTTTTGTTCCAGAACATGCTCTTTTAGTACTGATTCTTGGAATTTACTGGGTCTTCATTTTGACTTAGCAGATAATCAGTCTTTGTAAATGTCCCTTGTGTTGTGAAATTGTTTATATAATAATTGTTTGTGCAAGGATGGTGGTTTTTGAGAAGCAATACAGCAAAATGATTAGGACACAGACTCTAAATTATAACTCCCACATTTACCAGCTCTGTGATCTTCGACAAATTACTTTAACCTCTCTGAGCTTCAGTTAGCATATCTGTTAGATGCCTAGTGTATATTAGATGTTATATTAAGTATTAGCTATTATAATACAAATCCATGAAATCTAGTTTATTAAATCATTCAAATATTCTTTATTCTTATTAAGATGTTTTGTTTTACTCACAAATTACTGAGAAAGATTTAAAATCACTCTTTGTGATATTACATTAGTCTTGCTTCTCCTAAAAGCAAACTCCACGACAAAGATTTAGGTAGGAGTGGTTTCTTCGGGAGATGATCCCAGGAAACATTATGAGGAAGTAAAGAAGTGGGCTAGATGAGGGAAGACAACCCACTAATCTTCCTTAACTAATAAATTTACATTAATTAATATTGCCACGTGGCTCAATTTCACTGAGAACTGAATAAAGACTCCTGAGATATCCATGTCCTAGTCTTTGGGACTGGTGAATGTTACCTTAGATAGAAAGAAAAGACTTTGCAGATGTGAAATTAAGGATTTTGAAAGGAGACTCTCCTGCATGATTCAGATGGGGCCCATGTATTCTTTATAGGAGGAAGGCAAAGCATGGCTTGTTACAGACAGAAGGGGAGAGGCAGCATCACAGTGAAGGCAGTGAGCCATGATTGTGTCACTGCACTCCAGCCTGGATGACAGAGAGAGACCCTATCTCAAAAAAAAAAAAAAAAGACTTAAAATTTTTTGAAGCAAAAATCCCCCAGCAGAGAAGTCAACTATTCCTTTGTGAGGCTTCTAGTCCCAGGAAATAAAGGGTGAGAAAAATCACAACATGATTGAGAAAATTGTAGCAAAGACAGATGCTTAAATTTATACACAAAGTCACATCCATTGCATCTGGGCTAAGCCAAACATCAGTTGGTAGAGGGAACAATTCAGAAACAGAAAATAAAATATAATTCTGTATTTTAAGAATAAGCTAACAAAACAATTTAAGATGGTTTAAAGCACATAGTAAAGCTGTTTTAGTTGATCTACTCTCAAGGTATAAAATACTGTTTTATAATTATCTAAAATTCAATATTTTGCCTTTTTTAAACTTTACCAAATTTTTCCTAAGGGCAAATCTTTTATTAAATTATAATTTACGGTCGAGCTTGGTGGCCCATGCCTAGAATTTGCCGGTAATCCCAGCACTTTGGGAGGCCGAGGAGGGCGAAACACCTCAGGTCAGGAGTTCAAGACCAGCCCAGCCAACCCAGTGAAACCCCGTCTCTAAGAGAAATACAAAAATTTGCCAAGTGTGATGGTGCATGCCTGTAGTCTCAGCTACTCAAGAGGTTGAGGCATGAGAATTGATTGAACTGGGAGGAGGAGGCTGCAGTGAGCCAAGATCATGTCATTACACTCCAGCCTAGGTGACAGAGCAAGACTCCGTCTCAAAAAAAAAAAAAAACCAAAAAACTTATTTTCATTAGTGACTACTCAACAATAGCTGTGTTTTTTCAGAAGATAAAATAATTATCAGCTGAGGACATTACGTATGCCAAAGCTGCAGAGTATTTGCGTTCCCTTAGAATTCGTATGTTGCCACCGTATCTTCAATGTGAGAGTGTTTGGCTGTGGGCCTTCGGGACGTGATTAGGTCACAATGGTGGAGCCCTCCCAAAGGGTATTAGTGCCCTTATTTAATAACACCCCAGAGAGCTCCCTCACCCATTCTGCAAAGTGAAGACATAGAGAAAAGATGAACAACTATATACGAACCAGAAAGTAGGTCCTCACCAGACACAAAAACCGTTAGCACCTTAAAGTTGGACTTCTAGCCTCTAGAACTGTGAGAAATGGGTCTCATTTGTTTATAAACCATCCAGTTTTGTTATGAAAGCCCAAATCAATTAAGACAGACTGTGAAGACAGACTGCCTGGGTTTGAATTTACCATTTAACCATTTTGCGACATTGAATCAATGATTTAAATTCAATCACCCTCAGTTTCTTCATTTATACAATACAATAATAATGGAACAGTATGCATAAGACTGTTGTGAGGATTCAACAAGAGAATTTGTGTATAAAATTTAACACAGCTCCTGCACAGAGTTAACTCTAATAAGTGCATTCTATTTTTATTCAGTTTATTTTACATATTTAAGAAGCAAATGGTCTAAGAGCAAAGCAAGAGTTTAAATAACTCATATAAAGTAGAAAGCGGTAAGAGCTGTAAAGGTATTGCAGACAATTTGCAATAAGAATTTGATGGACAGGTAAACGTTCTTTGTGTGAGAGAAAAAAATCATAGGAAGATGAATGAAGAAGTGGCATTTAAGATGGACTCTGAAGGACAGGTAGCGTCAGAAGTGCTAGGAAAATCACCAGCAAGGGTCTAGTATCCATGGCTTGACAGGAAGACAGAATTGGCTCACACATGTTACTAACAGATGAAGTTGGATACGCCCACCACAGAGACAGTGTGAAGCCCAAGCTATCGATGGTGCTATTTAAATTTATATTGCCAACACTACATATCTGCATAAACCTGAATACTTTTCATTTCCTTATCACCATGGATAAATTACCCACCTGTTATTGACTGGAATTATAATAAATACTTATCTTTAGCATATTCACATATTGAGGGCATCTCAGTTTACTTTATTAATGTCCAAAACAACCCTGTCAGGCAGACTGGACAAAGTGGACAAGCACCATCCCCCTATAAGACAAAGTAAACTGAGGCCCAGGATGGATGCCCAAGGTCAGCTCCCCAGAGGACCACAAGTAGACTACTTCTGGCACCTCGTCTACTGTGCCATGCAATGCCACAGTCCTGTTTCTACGAGCTGAGCCTCAGTCTCCCTAACAGAGTAAGTACGAACTCAAGCGAAAATTCCCTTAAGAGTCAAATGAGTGGCTTGTACTCTGAGAAAAGTAATACAAATGTGACAGAATTCACTCCAGCGTGCTGCGAAATGTCACATCTGAAAGCATGCGTTCTCTCAAGGTCTTTGTTGACAATAACGAGACTTGGAAATAAGAAGTAGCTGTTTAGCAGGTTTTGTGTGGCAATAACAGCAGCAAAGTAAAAATCAAAAATTAAGTAAAGGTTCCATTTTTCCTTTCTGTACAGAATCCTGGAATTCGTCTGCACTTACTTTGTTCTAATAACACAAAATCTTGTTTGTTCTAATACAGATACACAGAAAGTTAAATGAAAAATTATAATAAGCTTTCAAGTTGTTCATCTGGGTTATGAGATAAAAGAATATGGCTATCTCCAGTGTCTTCAAGCTAAAAAGGATGTGCAAATTACAGTATTTGGTGGAGCATTAAACCCAAAACAGTGATAAAGATCAATAGCATGAAAGCTAAAGTACACACTGCAGGCAAACTCAAAGGATCATCCTGAAGCCAGAATCTGTAAACTCTGTACCTCAGCCAGCTTTAACCCCTTACCCCTACGTCACATCCAACCCCTACGGGGTTTAAAAATATATACAAGTAAAAATATCTGAGGCTATAGGTACTGCTACGGTTGATATTGTTTGGGGTATAGATAGTCCTTGAAGATATTAATGAAGGAGTACTCAGTGACTTATCTGAGAAGATACTATCATCACTCACCTTCATTAAGCCACATTCCTGGTGTTGACATCAGTTTTATCTTGAGCTGAACACAACCCCAGGCCACGTTACCCAGGAAGTGGAAGTCAGCTTTTCAACTTTGTTACAGAAATGTGTTAAAGAAAAACATAATATGTTATTTTTCTGTGTCTTTTTCCCCCCAGATAGAAGCTAAATAACTCATTCAGGGATCTCTGCTTCGTTAGCACTGTGATTTAGCCAAGGGAGCAGAAAGTCTCTGACCATATGCTCACAGGCTGCAAAGAAAAAGCAGAGAAATTTCTGGAACTCCTCTGCTCTCATTTATTGCTTTCAGCGTGTGCTTTAAAACACTCAAGAGTTGGGTTCTCGTCCATATCTTAATTACACAGGCAAAGGCATTGGCCCAATCTCTCTTTCTGACAAGTTATGGAAGTGCTTTCTGTGTTGTCCATGTCCTCCTCTCCTCCCTTTTTAGCTTGAGTCTAGGAGAGCTATCAAGGGCTGCCTTACACATGGAGAGTTTGTAATGGACGGAACTGGCTGGTGCCCTTGCAGTATCTCTATCATTCATGTATCTTCTCTTCTGTCCTCCTTTTTGTCCATATGGGACATGGACTGTGGGATTATGGGCATTTATTAAGTGTTGACTGACTGTATTCCTGGCTGTGTGCTTGGGGCAGGTAAATTGATGTGTTTCATCTATTTCTACTCTGCCAATAAGAAAACAGTCCCAGAGTATTGCCAAAAGCTACACTTAGTAGGATTCAAGGGTGGCTTTTGAAAGTAGATATTTCCAACTCCATGAATGATGGAAGTGAAAGACAAAAAATTAGAAGAGAGGCTTTTAGGGTCTTCTTAGGGAGGCATATTGGCTGCAACCACTGAGTTATATTTCACTAGAGCCCTGGGAAGCTAACAGAGCCAGGGTGGGTCCAAGAGAAAGCTGGGAGCTAGAAATTCTATCCGGTACTAAATTCTAAAATGTAGAAATGTAAACTAAAGTCCTATAGCATTCTACCCAGATTCTTCCATTTAGTTTATCAGATCGTAACATTAGGCAAGATTATTAAAGATGGTATGTCATAGGACAATAAGCATGTGTTTGGTGGGAGAGTCCCTATACAGCATCTTTGGGAAAATTGAGCATATCTGAGAGAGATAGAGAGACAGATAATGATATTGAGAAAGAGAGAGCGAGAATGTAAACACTCAAGATAGTCTTACTTGGACCTAAAAACCTTCCCAATACATAGAAATTCCATTTCCAATTACATAAAACAATGTACAGCAAGTGAAAGCTGCAGCTTAGAACAAGTAGAAGAGTCGAGAGAATTACAACAGAAAGTCTGGTGTTAAAGGTATCAGAGAGCTTTGGAATAAACAAGGACTAAAGAGGCACAAAGTCCAGAGAGGGAAGAAATGTTCAAAGGTGAGCTGAGAATTTGCAGAACATTTCCCTGCAGCCATTCGCCAAACCACTAAGAATTTGGCTTTAGTTTGGGCAGAAGCCACAGCTGGAGGCAGAAAACAAACAGTGGAGATTCTGATGCGCACCTTGAGCTGGGGTGTCAAAACTTACTTGGAGTGGGGGGTGTCAACAGAGCCAGGCTTCCCTCAAGATGTTTGCCAACTTCTGAAGCAGTGCAAAGTAGGAGGCTAGGGAGTAAGTTTGAAAACAAGACTATGGAGTAGTGCATAGAGGAAAAATTTTCATAGTCTCTTTGTCTTGAGGAGACAAAGCCTCTCCAGACTCACAACAAAAATGTCACCAAGGTCCTTTTCCTAGAAACACACAGGAAGCTCAGGAAGAATGAACATTAGCAAAGCACAATCTGCCGTGTCCCTGATTGGGTTGTGGAGATCAGCCCCCACTCTCTCTGCCTAGCAAAGACAGGAGATAAAATCATACATACTCTCCACTGCTCTTTCATATATGATGTCTAACATTAAAAAACAAAAAATCCTATACGTGTAAATGGAGAGAACCCTAGGGACAATAATCAAGAGGAAACAATAGCAAACAAAAGCAGAGCCATGAGATAATAGTGCTGGAATTGGTAAACAAGAATTTAAAAATATCTATGACTTATATGTGCAAAAACTAGAGAAAAAATACAAAAGAGACTAAAAGATGAAGATTTTGCTGAAATTGTAACCTATAATACAAAGAATCAGTACACAAGCTATAACTGAAAAATATATTCTAATACTATTTAAAATTACAAACTCAATTGATGGGCAAATTGGGCACAAAAGAAAATAGAAGTAGTGCCAGAAGACATGAGAGAAAAAACATCAACCACAAAACAAAATCAAATGACAGGTGGAAATAAAGGAGAACAGAAAATTTTGAGAATTAAAAATAGCTCCATAAACAGGGAACGGAGAAATGGAGGTTGTGAAATTATCAAAAAATGATATGCAAAAAAGTTTTCTAAACTGAATGATACGACTTTCCAAGTTTAAATTCCTGAGTGCCTAGCACAAGTTAAAATTTAAAAAGACTCACAATAAAGCATGTCATTGTGAAGTCTTAAAATGCAGAGCTAAAAGATCATGAATAGTAAAAGCTTCCAAAGAGAGAATACAGAACCACAAAAAAAGAAGGGAAATCAAAATTCTTAGCAGGAAAAGAAAGAGAAAAACAGTAAAGAAACACCTTAAACCAGGGGTCCACAACCCCCCGGAAGTGGTAGACCCCTAGCTAGGAGCCACGCCCCACAGCAGGAGGTGAGAACCCCATTGTGAACTGTGCATGCGAGGGATCTAGGTTGCACGCTTATTATAAGAATCTAATGCCCTCCGACCCCATCTGTGGGAAAATTGTCTTCCATGGAATCAGTCCCTGGTGCCCAAAAGGCTGGGAACCACTGCCATCAAATTATTTAAATTGTATATTCAGCTAGACCTTCCATCAAGAGTAAGGGTAAAACTTTTTGAAATGTTGACATGCAATATTTTACCTTCCTTGCACCTGTCCTAAAGAAGTTACTCAAGCATTTGCTTCAGAAAATGAAGTAGGAAACCTAGAAAAAAAAGACCTAGGAATTAAGAGCCAGAATGCATTCTACAAAGAAGCAGTCCCACAGAACATCTGCCCTAAAGTGCAACAGAAACCTCTAGGAAAGAGATCTTTTGCATACACGCGGCCAACAAGCATATGAAAACAAGCTCAAAATCACTGATCATTAGGCAAATGCAAGTCAGAACCACAATGAGATACCATCTGACACCAGTCAGAACGGCCGTTACTAAAAAGCAAAAAAATAACAGATGCTGATGGGAACACTTAAACATTTGTTGAACAAATAAGTAATGTTGGCATTTTGTTTATGTTTCATTACACGATAACCAGGAAATTGGGAAGACATACATTTCACCTAAATTATGGGTAGCTGACCTTGATGTGTCTAAACAGCAGCCCTCATTTTTATTTATTTTTTTAGCAGTGGGAACACAGGAAACTGTAGCAAACTGAGGTGACAATTTACTATAGGAAAAACTTTGTTCAGCCATGAACATATATAAAATACTGGCTATTGCTTCAAAGAATGCAATACAGGTATATTAAAAGCACAGGAAGAAAAAAATTGTGAGAAAGATACACAAGGGAGTTAAACCTTCATCATAAAAGGAAACTAATAAATAATGCCTAAATGAATATTTTTTAAAGCAGTATAATACTTAGAAGGAAAGATCTAATTAACTACAGAGCAAAAGTAATTGAAATCTATTATCCAGGTGGGGATGACGGAGGTACAGTGTAAACGATTGCCAGTTTTTATTATATGATTTTAATACTGTTAACTCTTCAACTATGCCAACATCTAAACTTAATAAAAAAGAATAAGAATTGGCAGTTTAAGTCATGAAATAATTTTATAATGAATCTCATTTAGAATTATCAAAATAAAGTTTCATTCCTGAAGAAGTAAACTTCATCATGTAAAAACTGTATTTATGTAGAAGAGCTAAAATGAATTTTAATATGGACTGTGTGTAATGTGTACATTCACACCGCATCTGAGAATTGATCTCTCTTGGTCCTCAATGGTAATAATACCTGGCAATTTCTGAGAAATCATTACTTGCAAATCCAACAAACAATTCAAGATACAAAGTATATCTAACAAAAGCTAGCTTTGTAAATTGCACAAAATAACGAACATATATTGAAGGCTTTAATATAACGATACAATGATGTTTCCATAAACTTTTTGTATATTTGCTCTGTAAATATCTATTAAGCACATAATAATTAGCAGGTACTTGCTAAATACTTAGAGTGCAAAGATTAAATTAAAAACTAGGTCTTGCCTTCAGCAAGACTATAAAAGCTCAGATTGTCTCTGAGAGTTTCCACTATCTCAGAAAACAAATATTTTCAATCTCCTTTTGCTGGAATTACCTTACAACTTAACCCAAAGCCAAGTTTATTAGTTTCTTCTCACACTGTTATAAAGAAACACCCAAGACTGTGTAATTTATAAAGAAATGAGGTTTAATTACCTCACGGTTCCTTAGGCTCTATAGGAAAGATGACTGGGAAATCCTCAGGAAACTTAAGAGTCATGGTGGAGGCGAAGGGGAAAGAGGTACATCTTCCATGGCCAGAGCAGGAGGAAGGGAGAGGAGGGTGCTACACACTTTTAAGCAACCAGGTCTCACAATAAGTCACTCACTTTCAGGAGAACAGCAAGGAGGAAATCTGCCCCCATGATCCAATCACTTCCCACCAGGCTCCTCTTATAATACTGGAGATTACAACTGGACATCAGATTTGGGCGGGGACACAAATCCAAACCATATCACCAAGTCAACATAGATACCTACATTCTTCACAGAAAATCTCCTAGGGGTGTGTAGTGTGATGGTCGCCGCAGCACCAGTAAAATTCTCAACTCCAATTACCATTTGGAATTCCTAAAGGGACAATAACATGAAGTCACTAATGAAATAGCAAAGTCGCTTTGTTAAATGGAAAACAAATGGATTGCTCCCACTGAAATAGAAAATATTAGTCCTTTTAACAACCATAAAATCACCAATGTTTCTCTACTCTCACGATATTTGTAAGTGCAGACTAAAACCAATTCCTTTCTTCTAGAGTCAGGTGATAAAAGGCCACCTAAATAACTTCCTAGTTACTATACATGTAACTTTGAAGAAATAAGTCTATTTTCCATAAGGCACATGTGGAAATCGGTTGAATATCTCATGGCTATAAGCATACTTATGGTTGTATTTCTTTAAAAAAAAATGAAGAAAGAAAGAAACCTAACAACAACCTTAAGAAGTGAAAAATTCACTCAAGTCGGTCTGTATATAACACACTACTGTCAATGGTGTCCTTTCATTTCGATATAGGAAGACAAAAAGGCGGAAAAAACCAACAATCTTATTTCATGCCATTCAAGATAATTTTAACTGTTAATGCCTTTCTGCAAAAGAATAAGTGATAGGATTGTAGTACTGCATTGGTCACAAGTCACTTAGCTGTATTACTAAGAAAAGGAAAAGAAGGGTTAATAAAATCTCATTTGGGCCAGTCTTTTTTTCTCCTTTTGGAATATAAAGCTGAATCTTATATTCAATAATAGCTTGACCTTTAAACTTACAAACAGAAACAACCAATTAAATCTTCCCTCGTATACTAAGGAGAGTTTGTAGGAAAAAACACAGAGCAATGCCCCAAGGAAATCAGCAATGAACAAGAATCAACCTGCATCAGGACATATTGACTCGATTCTGGAGCACTTAAGACCCCAGGATGATGAGTCTCTAAAGTAAAAAGCCTTGATTTGACTGGGAAAAAAAACACCCTTATTTTCTACATCAGTTTACAGTTTATTCACTTTAGGAGATAATATTGCAAAGTGGTTAAGAACTTTGGGAATTAGATGGCCTGGATCTGAGTCCAGATTTTGCTTTTCTGTCACCTTAGATGCATTACTTAACGTCTCTAAAGTTCAGTTTATAAGGGATAATAAAGATCTGTCACATAGACTTGTATGAGAATTACATGAAAATATATACAGCTTCAATAAGTATCAGATAATAATATGCATGTTATAATTATCACCATCATCGTATTAGAAGTTATTCATATGTTCTTACATTTTACATCTGTAAGTTTATAATTACATTTTTTTGTGTCAGTAAAGTCATGTGCTTTGTGTTTTTAAAATGGACTTGAAAAACATCAATGATTTATTCAACAGTATTCATCTATTTTGTTGGCCCTTTCAAGGTGTGAATAATTTTTCTGGGTGTCTTTGGTTTTACGGAGTAAGTTTAGTTCTTTGTTTTCTCGTTTACTAAGTTTTGTACTATATTCATTGATCTCTTCTGATTCTTTGTTTATTGTGCTGTTTTTTGTAAATATATTGTTAGCTGAATGCCGAATGTTTAATTCATTTATAGGAATTGCTGTATTAACACATACAACGAATCTTTCTTACATTTTTTAGAATAAAATGTTAGAAGAAATTATACATATTTTTTCTAACTATTGTACTATTTTTCACAATAACACAGGGAAAAAAATCTCAACTGTTACCAGCTTTGGTCAGATGTCCTCAACGACCCTGGTCATAAGCGGCCCTGGTGAGACATCCTGGGTCTCTGTCACATGTAAATAATAACAACGTATTACTGTGTTTTTATTAAACATGAAAAGGCAGCCTTTATCGACTCAGGATGCACAATAGAATCACTGAAGGTGCTTTGAGATCATAGGACACCTCAGCACCACTCTCATTCCAATTTGATTGGACTTGGGTGGGGCCTTGTTATCAGAATTCTTCACATTCCCTTGCTGTTTATGTCTAATATCATAAGGCAGGCTCTACAGAGAGGCGGAGGGTGCATCTGAGCCACTTCTCCCTTAATTTCCTGACTGGCTTGTAGGTGTACAGTTGCCACCCTTGCTACTGGAGGTATCCTGACTTTGAAAAAGTCCACTTACAAGAATGGCCTCTCTTTTCCCAATACATGCTGTAGTTTTTTCCTGTTTCTTCCCCTCAGTCCAAATTCTGATTCTAATTCTAATTCCAGGGTTAAGCATTACAGTGAATTTATTTTTAATTTCTAAAATATTAAGAATGTGGGGTAGTAGAAGACATAAATCCTTCTTACAGCCATCTGGAATCACAATTCCAATATTTCTAAGTTTTTTTAAGTATTAAAATTACATATTCATAAAGATATTTGCCCCAAATTTATAACCCAGAATCCTACCAAGAATATTTCCATAACTTCCAGCAAGTTATTCCCTGCAAAATTATAATGTCTATTTATTCCACTTAGATTTGTATGGATAATAAGAATGCTGGAGCTAAGTACACTAATGACATTCTACTTTACATAGAGAAACTTGAAACATCTCGTCTGTCATCTTTTCCTCACCTCCTGACAAATAACTAAAACAACAAAAGCAAGCCTACTGCATGGTGACCTCTTGAAACTTCCCATCCAATTACTAGGTTCCCTGCCAGGTAACTTTTGAAGCTTCTTTTACCTCCTCTTTTTCCATGGGCATAGGGGAACTAGTGGATAATTACTGAGTACCGTTTTGTTAATTTGTTGAATAACAATATTAAGAAGAACTACAAATAGAATTAATAACATGCATTATTTATATAATCTTGGCGAAAGTAAAGATTGCTTAAATAGAATAAAAATATGCTGACCACACAGGAAAAACTGGACCATATTAAAACTAAGAAGTTCTGTCTATCAAAAGACCTTCAAATGAATGAAAATGTAAGCCATATATTGGGTGAAGATACTTGCAAAACATACATTTGTCAAAAGATGTACATTCATGATATGTAAAGAGCTCCTAAAAAGCAATTAAAAAAAGCAAACAACCCAATAGAAAATAAGCAAAATATTTGAATGAGCAATTCACAAAATAAGATATAAATTCCCCACAAACATAAAATAAATCACTTAATTTTATACTTTACTAGGAAAATGAAAATTAAAACCACGACATGATTATCATGACATACTCAACTAACTCACTAAAAAGATGAACAAAACCAACTACTGTTAAGATTGTAGATCAAATAAAAATGTCATACATTGATAGGAAGGAACATCAGGTATTAGAATCTCTTTGGTAAGTTGTCTAGCAGTATCCATGAAAGCGGACTATATACATGTTCTGTGACCCAGAAATCATGTTCCTTAGTATATAGAAATGTATACATATATGCTCTAAAACAAGTACACGAGAATACTCGTATCAGTACTATATGTTATAATTCAGAACTGGAAATAACCCAGCGTTCATCAACAATAAAATAGACAAATACATTTTGGTATATTTTCAACTTTGTGCTTTACAGAGAAAGTTTGCCAATCCCTGTTACATAGGAATAATATGGGCAAATAACAACTACGAAAACATATGAATGATTCTCTCAAAATATGAATGAGCAAGAAAAGTCAGACACTTACTGAGTTATTAGGTGTTTTTATAAATTTCTAATACAAGCAAGGTGAACCCATGATGTTGGAAGTCAGGAAAGCAGACACTCTTGTCAGCAGGATGACGAGAGGAGCTGGCTTCCTTAGTGACTGGTAATGTTTCAACTCTTGACTTCAACACAGTTTACGTGGCTGTGTCCACTTTGTAAATCTGACAAAAGTGCATGTTAAGAGTTTGTGGCCAGGTGCAGTGGCTCACGCCTGTATCCCAACACTTTGAGAGGCCAAGGCAAGCAGACTGCGGGATCAGGAGGTTGAAACCATCCTGGCCAATATGGTGAAACCCCGTCTCTACTAAAATACAAAAAAATTATCTGGGCATGGTGGCACAAACCTGTAATCCCAGCTACTCAGGAGGCTGAAGCAGGAGAATCGCTTGAACCCAGGAGGCAGAGGTTGCAGTGAGCCAAAATCACACTACAGCACTCCAGCCTGGAAAACAGAGCAAGACTCCATCTCAAAAAACAAAAGTTTGTGTACCTTTTCATATACGTGTCACACACCATGAAAATTATTTTTTTAACCTCACTAAAAGAAAACGTCCTAAGTCATCGTGGCAATGGTTGTAGGGTTAGGAAGAGATAAAGTAGTATCATCGTAAGCAAAATTAGTAAAATCATCCCACAAAGTACAAGCCAGATCATAACCTAAAGAATATTCACTTCCAATCTTTTGTTTTTCTTGTAACTAAGGAAAATAAGGCCAATAAAATTATTTGATTTTACCAAATGAATGGTCCTACTTTGCATAAGAGGATAAATTAAAAGTAGTATTCTGGCTTAAAAGTCTAGCCCTTTTCTTACCGCATACTTCTAGTCTCATTAAGGTATAGAAAAATAAAATAACCTATAAATATAAGTTCTGTGACTGTATTTATCATCTCCATAGAATAATTGTATCATAATTTACCATTTACTTTAAAGCAGCAAATACTTCAAAAAATTATTTATTTTGCCTTGGTGTCATTTTTTTCGGCTAGAAATACAGAAACAGGCCAGGCACAGTGGCTCATGCCTGTAATCCCAGCACTTTGGGAGGCCGAGATGGGTGGATCACCTGAGGTCAGGAGTTCGAGACCAGTCTGACCAACATGGTGAAACCCCATCTCTACTATACAAAAATCAGCTGGGCCTGGTGGCATGTGCCTGTAATCTCAACTACTTGGGAAGCTGAGGCAGGAAAATCGCTTGAACCTGGCAGGAGGAGGTTGCAGTAAGCCAAGATCACGCCATTGTACTCCAGTCTGCACAAGAGCAAAACTCTATATTAAAAACAAAACAAAACAGAACAAAACAAAACAAAATATATATATATATATCTATATATAAACAAAGATAAAAACAGGATTAAAGACCATGAAAATAATATATTAGAAACACAATTTAAGGCAATGTATTGTCTTACATCTTTCAAGCCATGAAATTGTTTCCATCACCATACTATAATAAACAGAAAAATTCCACCTTTCATTTTTAAACTCCATAATATAGCATAAATGTGAAGAAAATATTGAAAACAATACAACAGGCTCTATCCTAGATTCTTAGAATCTTGGATTCCTTAGTTGTTAGCATTTTGATTCATTAGTTGTTGACACTTTGATCCATATGTTTCTGATATTTTTACCGTTTATAGTTTAAAAATTATAGATGAAGCTAATCAGTCCAATGTACCTACACATTTCATTCCTTAGCTCCGAAGAGGTACCCAAAACCTCAGCTTGGAATCCGTGAATGTTTACACATATTATTTTACAAATTCTCTATGTGCATATATCATCAGGAAATATTGTTTTACATATTTTAAATTACGTGAATGAATGCTCTGAATTGTATCTTTATGTCAGGATTATTTAAAATGGAAAGTTCCAAATGACTTGTTTCAGGAGAGTTTTCAAATTCTCCTAGGAAAGAAATCACCTGACTTTCATCCTCAAAGTGCTTTGAGAGGTAGATTATAATTGCAATGTCCTACTGTGCCTGTCATATTTTATTTCTTAAGCTGCCTACGTGTAAGTTCAGTCTAGCACCTATGTTTATAATTAATTAGGTTCCAAAATAGAAATGTCAGCAGAGAATAGAACTTGGTTGTTTTTGAAAGTATCAGAATTGGTTGGAGGTTGTCTGCTATTTCCTTATCGTCTATGCAACCACTTCTTGCTAACGCAAATTCTTAATTAAAAAGTGAATTCTTTTTTATTTTCTGACTTCCACAAGAAGGTTACTATGCTTTTATTGGGTATCTTTGCAGTAAGGAGCTTCCATTTTTAAAACTTTGACTGATTTAGTTTTATTTTAACTCCGCTCCATTGCTGGATAGTACCTTTCTTCTCTGAGTCATTGCTGACATTTCCCCATTTCACCTCCCATGTCCAATTCAGTCTCATCTTGTTACATTCAGCCAGCTCATGCACTCACACCTGTCTGCTCATCCCTGTCCTCACCTTCACTTCCTCAAGCTGAGCCCATGTCGGATCCCATCAGGCTGTACTGACTTACCCAAATCTGCTACTGTGACCTGTAATCTGTTCTCATTACAGCTGCACTAGAAAAGGAGAAATACCAAACTTCTAACATTCTTTTTTTTACCCAGAATTTTAATTTTTTTTATCATACATTAAGTTCTGGGGTACATGTGCAGAATGTGCACGTTTGTTACATAGGCATACATATGCCATGGTGGTTTGCTGCACCCAACACCCTGTCATCTACATTAGGTATTTCTCCTAATGCTATCCCTCCCCTCTCCCCCGACTCCCTGTTATCCCTGCCTAGCCCTCCACCCCACAACAGGCCCTGGTATGTGATGTTCCCATCCCTGCGTCCATGTGTTCTCATTGTTCAACACCCACTTATGATACAAGAACAGAAAACCAAACTTCTAACATACTTTAAAGCCCTGCATCACATAGCTCTGGTCACATCTCTTACCTCACTGGGGACTGGTCTCTTCTCAGTCTCTTCCCTGGAACAAAGATGCGCCCTTCTGGTGGCTTCAAAGTCCCACGTTCCTCCACCCCTCCCCACAGCCTTGCATGACCCACACCCTCAGCCCAAGGTTGTCCTCTCCTCCACACACAATCCTTTCCTAATAAAGTCTCCTTCGACCTCCCAGGACCTCATTTATGGTACCTTGTTCTTTTCCTTCAAAATCGGATCCATGAGTGAGAATGCGTGTATGTGTCTATTACACTCATGTGTGTATCAATGTTTCTCTCCTTCACTAAATCATAAGCTCCATTAGAGCAAGAACCATGTCTATTTTATCCAAACCTGAACATTTATCACTGAACCCCCAGCATTTAGCAAACTCCTGTCTTAGAGCACCTGCTTGATAAATACTTGAAGCATTAAAAATGTTCATTTGTATCATCTAGCATGTGAGCAACTAGAGAGTTGTATCCCTAATATCTGACAGTGTTTATTTTTAAAATGAGCTGAAATATTCATATAGACAGGCAGCACCAACCTTAGCAACTGGTCAGTAGCTGCCATTGTAGGTGGACATGGCTGTCCTCCAATTGCCTCAGCATGTAATGTGTCCACCGCAGCAACTCTGGGCTCATCAGTGCATCGGTGCTGGCTCAGAGATAGCTAGTTACCATCCCCAGGGCATTTGTGTGGCTTAGTTAATCAAATGAGCTAACAGAGGTCCTAAATGCAGGGTCTGTGGGCAGGTGAAAGAGCACAAGGGTGCCGTAATCAGGGCAGGAAACCAGTCTGAATGCTCAGGAGTGTGAGACTCTTAGGAGGGTAATGACGGAGAGCGAGGAACAGAAACGCAATGAGGGAGCCTCTAGCCTGTTGTATTCCTGCTTTAGCTAGTTACACTTGCGGTAGAAAAGCAAGAAGAGAGAAAATGAAAACTCAAATATGTGACTGGTGGAGCCTTTCTTAACTCTTTGCATCAGCCCATATTTGCATTGTTTCCTTTGAAAATACTGACTTCCATTCTCGCTCTCTGCTTAGAATATTTGGGTTTTCCATGTTGAATATACCTTAGACCATTTGTAACCAAAAAGCTGTTCTTAGGGAAAATGTTTTTTTCTTATATATTTTTACATTGAAGAAAAGAAAACAACAAATTAAGAAGCCTTTTTGTATTTAAATGATTACAGGCATCTGCGCATGCCTGTAATCCCAGCACTTTGGAAGGCCAAGGCAGGTGCATCAGCTTCCTTAGGTCAGGAGCTCAAGATCAGCCTGGTCACCATGGTGAAACCCCTATCTCTACTAAAAACACAAAAATTAGTGGGGCATGTGCCTGTAGTCCCAGCTACTCAGGAGACCGAGGCAGGAGAATCCCTTGAACCTGGGAGGAGAAGGTTTCAGTGAGTCAAGATCGCACCATTGCACTCCAACTTGGGCGACAAAAGCGAAACTCTGTCTCAATAGATAGATAGATAGATAGATAGATAGATAGATAGATAGATAGATAGACAGACAGACAGACAGATAGATAGATGATAGATAGATAGATAGATAAAATGATTCAAATGCATGGATACCTATGATTGCATCCATAATCATATCTATTTAAAGACATGACATAATAATTTGATTTTCCCTTGGTATGTATTCCACTTATTAAGAAGTGGTCTAAGAAGCAGAAACCCAACTTCTTGAAAATCTTGTTTTCCCAGGGTCATAAGAAGTTCTGTCTACATTGACACATGATAACAAAGCACTACCAGAGGCAACTTTGACACTTTTTGAAACTGAACAAATAGTAGTGTGGTTCTTAGCCATGAAGTGGAGCTCATTTGGAGGTGAAACGCTTCTTGCCTGGGGCACAGATGTGTAAAAACAGATTGTGCAAAGAATGTACACAGATCACACAAAAGCCCCCTACCCAAAAAAAGCAACTAAATCATCGCTGCTTTGGAATTTATATTTTTCTAATTCTCCAGGTATACAAAGTATATGCTTTGAATAAAAGTGAGTGGATAATTATATTTCCAGATACCAAAACTTATTATAAGGTTATATTAACAAAAACAGTGAGGTTTAGAGACAGACAAATAGAAAAATGGAGCCAGAGTCAAAAATTAAACTAGCTTATGTATGGGAACTTGGTATAAAATCAATAATGTTTTAAGTTGTAGAACATATGCTATCTTTATGGATAAAAATAAAAATAAACCGGGCATGGTGGTTCAAACCTATAATCCCAGAACTTTGGGAGGCCAAGGTAGGCTGATTGTTTGAGCTCAGTAGTTCAAGACCAGCCTGGGCAACATGGTGAAACCCCATCTCTACCAAAAATATGAAAACTAGCCAGGCATGGTGGCACATGCCTGTATCCCAGCTACTCAGGAGGCTGAGGTGGGAGGATAACTTGAGCCCAGGAGGTTGAGGCTACTGTGAGCTAAGACTGTGCCACCGCACATCAGACTGGGAGTCAAAGCATGACCCTGTCTCAATAATAATAATACTAATGATAATAATAAATTAGAACTGGGGCAGGGATGGATTACCTCTTCACTAACTCTCTATTCTTGTCTTCATGGGCACACAGCCATAATAATAATAATAATAAATTAGACCTGGGGCAGGGACGGATTACCTGTTCACTAACCTCTTTTCTTGTCTTCATGGGCACACAGCTTAAACCACCTTCCCCAGCCTCCAGAGCCTGTGGATGTTGCCACGTGCCTGAGATCTGGCTGATGGAAAGTAAGCAGCATTAATGTACCCACTCCCAGGCCTGACCCACCAAGGACTCACTGCACAATCGCCAAGCCTTCTACACTCTTGGCAACCTTGAAGCCATGTGCAGAGGTGGTGGAGCTACAATGTGGAAGGAGCTGGGGGCCCTCAGTCAAGACTCAGAGGAAAACAAGTGCCAATCAAAAATGCGCATTCTGGACCTAAGTGATAGAGATACATTTTAATCAGATTAGACCACCTATACTTGTGAGTTTATTTGTTAAAGGAGCTGGCATCAACTTCTCTGGTACGGATTTATTTAATACCATACGTAACATAACTCCTATGTTATTAAAGATCTTAGAGTTGAAAACCTTTGAACACCTCTGGAATGAAATACAGGAAACATATTTATGATTTCAAGGTAAGAATGAAATGCTTGAAAGATACAAAAGCAAAACAGCAAATCGTAAAGGAAAATGTCAGCAACCTTACAATTAAAAAGAAATCTGTATCATAAATAGATTACACCTATGGGAACAAACGGAGAAGTTTTTCACAATGCGTATAGCTCACAAAAGCTTAGTATAGAGAAAATAAAAATTCCTGTAACTATTTTAAACAAAGAATGCAATAGAAGAAATGAGCAAAAGATGCAAATGAGCAATTTACAAAAGATAAAATCTGAATAGCCGACATAAATATGAAAGTATGGTCAAATTTACTAGCAATTCCAGAAATGCAAATTAAATGACATTGAAAATTGGATAAATGTTTCAAAGCTTAACAATATCCAATGTTGGCAAGGATAAGGAATTATAGTAACACATATACGCTGCCAGCAGGGCTTCGAATGGGTGCAGCCACTTTGAAAGCAGTAGGGAATATTCAGTGTGGTTTTGGACGTAAATCCATTATAACCCAGCATTCTACTCCTAGGTGCTTACCGTGAAAAAGCAGTCACACACACATATATGCAAGAAAATGTTCTATAGATACATTTATAGTTGCAGAAACCTGGAAATAACTTTTAAGAGTCCATCAATAAAGAAAAGATAAGTCAATTCTGGCATGGTCAGAAAATTGTATGCTATAGAATAGTAAAAACTAATAAACTAGATGCATATGTTTTAACAACAGATGGTAAACGCAATCAGAATAAGTATTTATACATTTTCAAAATAGAAAATGCTCCATTCGGCACTTTACCACTGTCGTAGAGAGGGCAAACAGGAAAAGGGAAGGTGAGAATTCGATGCGTGTCTCCAACTATGCCTGTCTCTGCAATAGTTTGCATCTTTCATAAAGGCAGTTAAAGCAAATATACCAAAAAAATATATTTGTTAAATGTAAATTACATTCTGTTGTGTTATTTTCTACATATTTAAAAGTCTTTAAATGAAAGAAAATAGTTAAAATGAAACAAGTCAATATGATAACTAAGTTGTAAAAATGATTTATCCTATACTCTTTGAATTAATATCTTCTTATGAGGACACAAATTTCTGTTTGTTTTCTGAGACAGAGTCTCACTGTCACCAGGCTAGAGTGCAGTGGTGCCATCTCGGCTCACTGCAATCTCTGCCTCCCAGATTCAAGCGATTCTCCTGCCTCAACCTCCCAAGTAGCTGGGATTACAGACCCATGCCACCTTACCCGGCTAATTTTTTGGTTGTATTTTTAGTAGAGATGGGGTTTCACCATGTTGGCCAGCATGTTCTCCATCTCCTGACCTCTTGATCCACCCACCTTGGCCTCCCAAAATGTTGGGATTACCAGTGTGAGCCACTGCACCCAGCCA
Source organism: Alouatta palliata (assembly GCA_004027835.1). Lineage (NCBI taxonomy): Eukaryota > Metazoa > Chordata > Mammalia > Primates > Atelidae > Alouatta > Alouatta palliata. Next base: position 68,698 of record PVKV010003116.1, read on the forward strand.
ATGACACAAAATTTTTTACACACAATCCCCATGAAAGAGAGAGAGAGAGAGAAGAAAGAAAAAGAAAGAAGAAAGAAAGAAAGAAAGAAAGAAAGAAAGAAAGAAAGAAAGAAAGAAAGAAAGAAAGAAAGAAAAGACAAAGAAAGGAAGGAAGGGAGGAAGGGAGAGAGAAAGAAAGAAAGGGAGAAAGGAGATGGGACTTAAAGGAAGAGAGAAAAAGAAAAGAAGGGAAAAAGAAAGTGAAGAAGGAAGGGAATATTTTGTTTGAGAAAGATGCATTGTTTACACAAATGAAAAGATGACAATCTAGTGAGAAGAGACACTTGCTCAGAAACTACATTAAAAAAACAAACTTTATCATTAAAGATTATAAAATGCAGGTGTCTGGGGCTGTCTCAATTGTTGATAAGTTCAACAAACACCTAAGTAGACATTAATCTCATTTTATCATTGTATTTTATCCTAATAACAAGCCTCTGAGGTAGTAAAATTGAAATTCAAAGGAATGAGTTGTTCCTAATCTAATATATAATAGGGTAAGAGTCTGAGTATGAACCCAGGTCTTCTGAATTCTAAAGCACTCCTTATCCCACTCTACTACAGCAATGTAGTGAAGAAAAAAAATGTACTGTACCAAGACTCATTTCCATACTTCTAAGTAATGACATCATTAAAATCATTTTTTGAGGGTCAAGGCTCATGTTTTTATCCTCAGATTTTCCCACAAAAAATTAAAAACACTAACTGCCTCGTCCAGCAACCTTTATAGTTTTAACTAAAGAGACTGTCAGCATTCTGTGAATATTTTCCACTCAATAGTTACTGGTTTAGAGCAGGGAAGTAAAGGGTAAGTTGTCGCACACCAGCCGAGACTGAGTTGGAATTCAGTGAACCCCCTAAAATGGCTATAACAACCAAAACAATGAAAGGTGCCACTTTGGGGCAGGTGCTTTCTTTCAATTAGCTTAAAACTTGGCTAATTTTGGTTGAAAAGTGAATGATGGTTGTGATTAAAATCATCAGATGGGCATTTGATGGAATGCCATAAACACAATCCAAAGCTAACGAGAAGAGGTTTAATGGTTGGACCACAGCGAGCATTATCATTCAGGGCTACTGCAGGGCCTCAGGCAGCCTCTCAGCTTGACTAGCAAGCGGCCTAATGCTCTCCATCAATTGCACGCATTCCAGCGATAGAAAAAGCTCGTGCTTCACAGAGCTTTAGAACTCAGTTTGCACAACTGTCAAATGGATGATCTCCAAGGTCTCTTTCTTGTTAGAAAGTCTATGATGTCTTTGCCAACAAGTAATCCCCATCCCATACAAGAGGGACACCGGCAACACACCAGTTGCCCAGTCTGTGTTCAAGGGAACTCACAGAATGGTGGCCTCAAAGCCGCCAACCCTGTTCAGTGAAATTACTTTCATTTTTGTGAATGATTTCTTTCTAGAATGATGATTCCAAATGAAATGCACATTGATACTCATTATTCATATCCACTGCATGCAAGACACTAATTTTCTTCTTACTATTGGACTCAACTTGGAATGCATAGCTCTCACAATTCCCTGCAATCTTTTCTTTCAATCATTTGATGGGGGAAAATTCAGTACTTTAGAGGTTTCCAAATATACCCCTATAATCAACAGTGGTCCTTTTTTTTGTTAGTTTTTAATTTTTGTGGGTACATGGTAGGTGTACCTACTTTTGGGGTAGATGAGATGTTTTGAGACAGGCATGCAACACGAAAATAAGCAAATCATGAGGAATGGGGTATCCATCCCCTCAAGCATTTATTCGCTGAGTTGCAAACAATCCAATTACACTCTATAATCAACAGTGGTCCTTGACCAGCACCTTGCTGCCACCCAAAAAATGCATGAGAAATGGCCTCTCCGAGAGCCAGTTATCCTCTTTTGCCATCCAGTTCTATTTTTATCAATTTATTACACTCCGTCTGACATTGGCCGGAATCCAGGCCCTTAGAAACTGCCTGGCAAAAAGCTCTCCAGAGCAGGCATGCCGCTACATAAAGTGCATCTGTCACCCCAATTTATGCAAATCACTGTCAAGGACCATTTTTAAAGTTAAAAAAAAAAAAACTAGTAGGAAGTTCCCAATATAGAAGAAAGAAAATTCAAATTCAGATGAAGAAAGTGGCAGGAAGATGTGGGGAGTGAGGTCATCCATTCAAAACTTAGAAAAGACACCAGTCCCAATCCCAGAAAAAAGACTGGTCCAGGTGTGAGACCTAAGTCCCATGGGAGGTAAATCATAGCTGTGAATCTCCACTAACCTAGCAGCCTCCTAGTGGAAAGGAGCAATTGTGGCATTGCCTAAATGCCTTGCCTTTGTGTGTATTTCTGTTTATGTCAGGAGAAAGAAATTTTAGAAAAGCTGAGGACAGTATAGTTAAATAACTATAATATGACTCATCACATAGGAAACCTGATATTGACCCCAGATGAAACGCTACCTCATTTTTTTACTTTAATAGAAAAAGTGCTTTTTCTAGTGTATAGCAGGAATAGTCCATCACCCCCAGGTTCTGGACACAGAAATGGATGCTCAGGAGAAGACAGGACCTCAAACATAGTTCAGAGCAAATGAACCTGCAGGAGACTTCAGGACAAGTACAAGGGAATGGTTGCCTCATATTAAAAGAAGAGTTGATCTGTTAAGAAAGAGAGAGAGAGAGAGAGAGAGAAAAGGAGAGAAGGAAAGAAGAAAGAAAGAAGAAAGAAACAAAGAAAGAAAGAGAAAGAAAGAAAGAAAAGAAAGAAAAAGAAAGAAAAGAAAGAAAGAAAGAAGAAAAAAAAAGGTCAGGTGTGGTGGCTCACACCTGTAATCCCAGGGAGGCTGAGATGGGTAGATCACTTGAGGTCAGGAGTTTGAGACCAGCCTCAGCCTAGCAAACATGGTAAAACTCAGTCTCTATTAAAAATACAAAAGAAAAACAGTCAGGGGTGGTGGTTGGCACCTGTAATTCCAGCTACTCGAGAGGCTGAGGTAAGACAATTGCTGGAACCAGGGGGCAGAGGCTGCAGTGAGCTGGGACTGCACCACTGCACTGCAACCTGGGTGACAGCGAGATTCCATCTCAAAATATATATATAAAAAAAAAAGACAGATGCAGCAGTATTAGGACTTGATCAACTTTCAGTTTTGAGATTCCCTTGAATAACTATATCACATATTTGTTTGGCAGAAAGCATTAATCCCACTACTGTGTGTTGGCCAAGATGAAAATAATATGCATATTCTCTAGAATTGTCTAGGGAAAATTCCTTCTCCAATCATTATTTCTTCATACATTTATAATACTGATGTCTTATCTAACATTCTAACAAAATGCAATACTTTTCTATCTTAGAAAACTTGAATTTTTCCGAGCCATAAGGCTCACTGCATTTTTTGAATTTGCATTCCATGAGAGCCAATTTTCTCTATCTTTCTGAACAAGAGTGCTAGGTTTGTCTAGGAACCCTGTAACAAGTTTAATAAATGTATAATTATACTTAACATGCTGTATTTACAGAGAACCTGACACTTAATTCCACATATAATCATTCCATTCTATCTTGATTTGCACAGAGCCCACGGTAACAAGGAGAATGTGGGTTTTACAAAGGGGTCAGTGCCCAGCACTGCTGAGACAGGCCCATCCGTGTGCCAGGCTCCGGTGCGGAGTTCAATGTTCTTTCCTTTCAAAGTAGCCCTTTGTGAACCGACACACTTATGTTTCTATTTCTCAAACCCCTTTCAGACCTGTTTGGAACCTGCCTTCACAGCTTATTTTTAAGATTCTAGAACAAAAAATAGAAATTTATCATCTTTGACATAAAAAAGTCCCAAAGAGGACTCCTGGCTTCTATGAGAAGGAGACGCCAGGTTGCATTTTTTATTCTGTTACTTGACAACGTTTGGATGGTTTGTCCCCTCCAGACCTCATGCTGAAATGTGGCCTCCAGCACTGCAGATGGCCCCAGCAGGAGGTGTTTGAGCCCTGGGGGCAGATGCTCTGAATGGCTTGGTACTGTCCTTGCTGCAGTAATGAGTGAGTTCCCACCCTATGAGTTCACACATGAAACCTGGTTGCTTAAAGAGCCTGTACCCTCCTCCCTCACTCTCTTGCTCCCTCTCTCTTGTCCCTGCTCGTGCCATGTGACACGCTGGCTCCCCTTCACCTTCCTCCATGAGTGGAAGCTTCCTGGAGCTCTCACCAGAAGCAGACGTCAGCACCACGATTCCTGTATCGCCTGCAGAACCGTGAGCCAAATAAACCTCTTTTCATTATAAATTATTCAGCCTCAGGTACTCCTTTAGACCAACAAAAATGAACTAAGGCACTGCTGAAGAAACAAGATGTGTTTACAGTTCTGGAAGCACCTGTGACTCAGAGCCTCATCCAGGAAGGGCATGTAACATCCCCAGAAGAAAGGTATTCACCCCGCCACACCTCCCAGAGGGGGCTGCAAAGACCCTGCAGGCCTGGTCCATGTGGGATGTCCTAATAAATCTGAGACTGAAAAGTTGTCAGTCACTTCCTAAGCACAGATGTGTTTCTGTTTCTGATGGGTAAGCCTGCGGTCTTTATTGCTTTAATATTGCATCATTCTCAGCAAATGGACACAAAAACAGAAAGCCAAACACCGCATGTTCTCACTCATAAGTGGGTGTCGAACAATGAGAACACACGGACATAGGGAAACAAACACCACATACCAGGGCCTGTTGGGGGGGTGGGGGGCTAGGAGAGGGATAGCAGGGGGTTGGGGGATAACAGAGGGATAGCATTAGGAGAAATAGCTAATGTAGATGACAGGATGCTGGATGCAGCAAACCACCATGGCACGTGTATAGCTATGTAACAAACCTGCACGTTCTGCACATGTATCCCAGAACTTAAATTTAAAAGAAAATATTGCATCCATTGTCTCAGAACACACAGCCCTCAGGAATATCTGAGGGTTTACAATAATTCTTAATAGCATTTAACCTGGGCACCAACATGGTCAGCAGTTTCTAGGATACCTTCTGCCCCCACTTCCCTCTCTCCTCTCTTTCTTTCTTTCCCTCTCTCTCTGCCTGTCTCTCTGTCTCTCTCTTCTTCCTCTGTCTCTCTCATTCTGCAACCCCCCAGTTTGTCCCAGAGGCTGGTGCTCCTTGGCACCTGCTGGTTTGGGTTTTTTTGGTGGTGCTGCTGCTGCATCCCCTGACCACAGTCTTTTATTCTTTTCAGGTCTTTTTCTCCGCTCCACAACCTTGATCCTACTGTTCTTCGTAAGACGCAGACAAGCTTCCTTTTCAGGTAATGGCAACTCCTCGTGTAGTCCCCAGAGGAGTCTGTTTTTTTCACTCATGGCAAGTCCTCTCTGAAGAACTTGAGAAGTCTGCAGAAGTGGCTTAGAAGGGGCCTTCAAATCAAATGGTCAACTTGTTCCCTGATTATCTTTCCCTATCTCTTACCAGCAATTGTGGGAGTGGGGACAGGGCTTATATACCAACCCATTTTTAACCTATGAATCTCAAGACCTATATTAGTCTGTTCTCACACTGCTAGAAAGACACACCCAAGACTGGGTAATTTATAAAGAAAAGAGGTTTAACTGACTCACAGTTCTGCTCGCTGGGAGACCTCAGGAAACTTACAATAATGGAGAAAGGTGAGAGAGAGGCAAAGGCATGACATGCATGGCAGTAGGTGAGAGAGAGAGTGAGAAAAGGGAGAAAAGCCCCTCATAAAACTATCAACTCTTATGAGAACTTACTGTCACAAGAACGGCAAGGGGGAAACCAGGCCCCTGAGCCACTCACCTCCCACCAGCTCTCACCCTCAACACACGGGGTGATGGGAATTACAATTCAAGATGAGATTTGGATGGGGACATAAAGCCAAACCATATCAGGGCCCAAATATCATTCCAAATCTCTCATCATTCTAAGCCCCAGTGCTCTCTTGCAGATAAGATACCAGGGAGCCCATCCTGATGTTCCAAGAATCCTGTGGGAAACAAGAATATTAAGACTCAGCTACAACCTCACAACCTGGGAAAGCTGCCGGGGACTGTGGATTTGCTGTGCTCACCATGGCAGCAGGCCATGCTGTACAAGAGGGCACATTGCAGCTGATTTGGGTTTGTAGATGATGACCAAGTTTGCAGCAAGAAGGCTCTGAGGATGGAATCGATCTATACAGGTGGATCTTGCAGGAGGCAGAAAGGAGATGAAGCTGACAAAGCAATCAAAGCATAAAAGGGAGAAGGAACATGGCACAGAGAAGCAGAAGTGCTTGCAACAGGGGCTCCAAGTAAGTGACAATAATGCTGATGAGTGCGAAAAAAATAAGTTAGAGAGACAGAGCGGGACTGGAATGCTGAGCCTGAAAATGTGAAGAAACAGCTACTTATTGGATGAGGTAAGAAAAAAATAGGCAGTAATAACGAATTTTAGAGCAGGAAGGTGACATGACAAAAGTAGTGTTGTAAAAATATTAACCCCATAGAATCATCTGGAATGCATTCCAAGTGGGAAGACTTTTCAAGAGATCACTAAAATAATCTAAACTTGAAAGGGAGCTCAGCTTTAATGGCAAAAGCAAGCATGGAAAGAAGAAAATAAATCCAAGAGAAATTTTTTAAAGAACTTTTCCAACTAATTTATAACAAAATAAGCATGGGGTAAGAGATATTATCACCTCCTAAGTTTAAGAAACATCCCACAGAATAGTTCTGGATTCATTATGTCATTAATGGAAAAAAAGTACTATATTCTTGTTTCTCTTGGTTGGCCAGGCATAAGAACAAAACCATTTTTATAGTTCTTAATGTTGCCTACAGACTTAACATTTCTGGCATTCTCAATATTGCATCAGAAATTCTCCATGTTATATGTTACCTAGAAAAACAAGTTTATTATTTCTGCAGCTTAACTACAGACAATGAGCCTATTGTATTTATATCTTCACTTCTGCTTTACTTTCAGAAGGTTGCACCTGGACATTCATGACTATTCAATCAACACAGGCTGGTGGGTGGTAAATGTAATGTCACTTCATGATACGTTTCAGAATAGTATTTTCTCCCTCAAAAATTGAATAAACGGCACACAAGGGCATCCAGCTCTGATTTTAAATTCAAATTATAAACCTGCTGCAATGTGTATATTAGAAAAAGAATACATTGTATTCTTCAACTATAGCTTATATGATTTCTTTTTCTTCATTTCACACCATTCTTCCAATTCACATAATCACAAAATCCTTCATATGACAACTCAATAGAATCTTTCAATTCCAAAGTAAGTGGAGATGGTCACATAAAATGTCCCTGACTGTCAAAATTGCTCTAAAATTGTCTATGGTTACATTTGCCCCTGGCCAAGTAATCAGTTGAGAATTTGAGCATCAGCATATGTCGTTGCTAAAATGTTTTTGGTAATATACAGATTTGTGCAATTAATCACTACAGAACCTCCATTTTGTAACTCTGAGATTCAAAGGAATACGCTACCACCTGAGTCTGATTCCATATCCAGTGCTGTCCTGGAAACACAAATGGTAACGAGAGTAGTGCTGAATCAAAGCTTCTGTAGTGGAAGGCACTGGGCTCAGCCCTTTGTATGAGTTGTCTCATTTAATACTCTAGCAACACCATGGTGGGTACTATTTCAGTCCCTCTTCTTCAAAAAAATAAACTGAATCATAGAGTTTCAGTAACTTCCCCAGGAACACTCACTAGCAAGCTACACATGATTCACTAACATTAGGTTTTGTGAGTTATATGTAGTGCACTATCTGTGCTCCGAGAAAGATGAAGACAACAGCGTTACACAGAAGACATTCCAGGGTGATGACACATGAGCTGGGTGCTAGCAGACTTTGGATTTCTAGAGAAACATAACAGTTGTCCAAAATCTTTTATGTAAGATCCTCATAAAGAAGAAATACACAAAGGTTTAGTTGCTAAGCCCAGAACACTTAGACAACACTCTCATGACTCAAGTACTGAAGTCTCAATCCCTTGAACACATACTCTCTCTCTCTCCTCTCTCTCTCTCTCGTCTCCATTCCTTTCCTCTCCTCTCCTTCTCCCTACATTGACAGAGGCTACCACAGACTTACTATATCCTATATCTTTAAGATCCCAAACTCTTACTGATTTTTTTTCAGCAGTTTTCATTGCCTCCTAATTCACTGTGCACAGAAAAATCACCCATTTGTATACCCTCCTTGTTCTTCAGCCCTGGGGAAAGAGAAGGGGAGAGAAAAGGAGAGATCTCTCCAGATAAAGGAAGAGCATTTCAAGAGCCTCACAATCCAAGAAAACAGGCTCCATATATTTACCGTCCCTTAAATAAAGAGCCTTTCCAATTTTTCTAGTGTGTGTTCTACATGCTTCAGCGATGACCACATGGTTCTAGAACTCAGAAATTCAATGATTTTGTAGAACCTGAAGACATATAATTCAAATAATATCATCCATTGCATTTTCAGATCTTAAAACCCTGAAATTTTAAACATGTCTTCATGTAAACAACTCTTTCTCCCCATAATACTTGCCCTTCCTATAAATATGCCAAGCTCAGTTAATCTTTTCTGAATAAAAGAATGAATTTTTCAAAAAGATGGACATTTTCTGCTTTGTTCCAGTATCTGTAGTGTCTCTTGAATTAACATTTTTGATGCCTTCATCATAGTAAATTGGCTATCACTTATGACTCCCATTTCTTTTAAACTCTCCCAAGACCACTTCCCAAACTCAAACCTTCACTGCCGCTGACCTAACTCAATACAATAGCTTTGTGGTCCAATATGTCGTATTGCTGCCTTCAGTGGTTTTGCTGCAATGCCTCCTCCTCATTACTACACAGGTATCTTCCTATCACATCACATTCATCCGGTTATTTTTCTGCTCAAAAAATTGTGATGGATCCTCTTCGTATATAGAACAAAAACCCCTAGCCTAGCATTAAACGTCTCTCATAATCTGGGCCTAATACACTTTTTCTATGTCATGCTCCACTTCATTCTTAATGGATCAGGGTAATACAGATACCAATTGGAACATGTCATATCTTTCTTGTCTGTGTTATTTCATCCCTAAATTCCTTTCAGTGAGTGTACAGTCACTAGATTTGCTCATATAAACCCCATCAAGGCCCCATTTGGATTCATCCTCCTCTAGAAACCCACCCTTCAGGTTGGGCTTAATTTTCCACATGGATTTTGTCCTTATCTTTCCAGTGGACCCTCTGTTCTGAGTTGTATTACAGTTACTTGCACACATGCCTGTAAATCATAAAGAGCTGAAACATGTGCCCCACGGGAGCTTGACCCTTAGCATGTGCTCAAGCAATATGCATTGCATGTAATTCTTCCCAGTGCTGAACCTCAAACTTCTCCGTCGGACACTTTCAGGCATTTGTTGGCCAGTTGCACTTCTCTAGTCAATGAGAATAGAGTCTTTGAGATAAAATCCATCTATTGTCTTGCTGGCAGGCCACATATCCAGCCCATCTGTGTGGATGCCACAGACAGCTTGGATAACATCTGTTAGGCACATACATTAATGAGACTCTATGCCCACCTATCCATCAGAATCAAGACGGCAATGAAAGTAATTTAATACACCACATTCTCTATTCAAAGTTCTGGGAGCAATGAAACCCTAAGATATATCATGCCCTCAGTTAATTCCTTTCAGTTAACTTTGAAACAACCCATTCTAATTGTCTCATAAAAGGTAAGCAATCCAAGCTGTATTTGGAGGTGGCAGATGATATATTTATTTCACAATGGCCCACAACACTCATTTAGTTTTATCATTAAACTATCTCCCAACACTGTATTTTGAATACCTCTCTGTTTATTCTCTTCAAATAACTTATCATTTCTCTGTCTCTGAGGAGAGTAATTCATTTTAAGGATCCAAGATTATTTCACTCTGCAATTACCAGAAGGAAGATTTCATCTTGATTATACTTTAAATAATTCACTCTAATTTTTAACTTTTATAAGTAGTGTGGACTACCATACCAGTTCATTTCCATTGAAATGTTTAATTTGGCATTTGTATATACTAGTCTTAAGACAGAAGTTTCACTGGAGAAAACTTTATCCTATGATATTGCCTAATTAACAAATAATTCTCTATCACCAGCAGCATTCTCATGGCTAGGAAATAATACTTCACCAAGCAGCATATTGTACCTACTGATAGCTAATGGAATCAATAGGTGCAATACGGAAACTTAAATGCTGATCTGAGGTCTGATACTAGAGATCATTTGATGAGGAGCTCCTACTTATGTGTACAACTTCAGGATAAGGAATTTGTAGTAGGTGGGGTCCTCCTGTGTTAGATAATCTTCATAAAGTGATTCAAGAAGAAACTTGAGTACTGATTTTGTGGACTTCAATCCCTTTTTAATGCCTTTTATTGTTAGATATTTTGATGTCTGCTTTGCAGATATATGAAATGTAATAAAGATATAGCATAGTAAACAAAATTTAGCTAGAGAATAATATAGAGTAACCCCAAATTCAAGATAGATATTTAGCCTCATTTGAATGAATGAGCCACATGCAAAATCTACTTAAAATGAGTTAATAGTTAAGCATTAATTAAATAACCGGAAATTATAAATATCTAGAAAGGTATAGTAGCTTATCCATGATGAAGTATTAGAAAGAGAAAAATACTACATGCTACCGTCTTAAGCCCTAATAGCTTGACCATTTCCATTAATTTGAAATGATCAAACTCACACAATATCAAAACTAAAACTAAGTATCAGCACATTTTACCAGAAATGAGATATGAATTAATTTTGTTAAATATAATTATGTTTAGTCATTAAACTGGGGTATGAGAGAGTTATATCTTTTCCTTGGACAATGAATCACTTTTCAGCATAAAATACAAACAGTAGATATGTCTACCAATAGACATCTCACCACAGAGACACACTACACTTGTCAATAAAAGCATATTGTGTTGATTTCTTTTGTACTGCTGTAACAGAACACCACAGATTGGATAATTTATAATTAACAGAAATTTATCGGCTTATAGCTCTGAAGGCTGGAAAGTCTAATATCAAAACCCAACATGTTCAGTGTTGGTGAAGGCTCAGTCTCTGCTCTCAGATGTTCTCTTGAACACTGCTTCCTCCAGAGGGGAGGAGCACGCTTCCTCACCTGGCAGAAAGGTGAAAGAGCCAAGAGTGAGATCACTCCTTAAAGCCCTTTTATTAAGACATTAAACTCAACCATGAGGGTGGAGCTCTCATGGCCCAAATTTCTTCTTAAAGGCCCACCCCCCAACACCATTACATCAGCAATTAAATTTCAATATGAGTTTGGAGGAAACAAATACTCAAATCATAGTATCTATGTCATCACTCTTTGACAATTATTCCAAATGTCCTCTACAGAAAGTTTAACATTATCCATAATATAAAAGCATTATTAAAAATGACATGCACATTTTTGTAAGACTTAAAAATGCATCTAAAAAAAACACAGCAATCAGATTGGATATATTGAATCCATGTAACATATAAGAACGCCAGTCCAAACATCTGGAACATCCCAGGTGAAAGGAAACTGACGTGTCACCAACTGTATGTCGTATTTTGTGTAGCACGAGTTCCATGAGGACTATTTCCATATTGCTAATTGCCAATATGCATGAACTACACCTGTCCACCTAGAGTTCTGCAAATCTACCTACATTTTTGAGAACTGTTATCATTGCTTCCTTTATTGTCAGCTATATGGTCATAAAAATACAATGATTCACGTTATCAGAACGGAAGTTGGTTTTATACTCTCTCCAGCACTGTAATGTCAACAGTACTGAGGAATCATGGCATTCATTTGTAAAGAATTTGCTGTGACAGTTTGGTTCTTTCATTGTATCCTCTACATCATTTTAAGCAAAGACACGTGTTTCTTGAAGATATTTACCCCTTGTGTGCCTTTCTTTTTATTTATCATTTTCCATACTTTTCTTTCTTACCTTTGTAAGAAATCAAAATTACTCTTTGGAAGACAAAACTCATATTGCTACTTTAAGAGATATAAAAAAGCTGGTGTTGTCGTGGGAGTTGTGAGACAGTTTGGCTCCAAATGCCGTGTTAAAACAACTGCAAAAGCACATGGGTTCTGCATCTTTGTGAAGATCATCAGGGCACTCTTGCACAGTAATTTAATTCTAATTGTTGTATTTCCAGGTCTCTGTGAACCATGCAGTCCTTTCAGTTAAACAGAATGAAAATTCGAGCTGAATATTGAGTCAGGAGGTATGAAACCAGTGATCCACAGTGGTGTTAGAAAAAGCCAACAATATAACATTTGAAAGCACAAATGCACATAGAGGACATCTAGTGAGTAATGCAACAGATGCCCTTTGGCACCAAAGGAAAAATAAACCTGACCATTAAAAAACTTATTGCAAGGTCTTTCACTTGCCTGAATCAGTTCTCCCTTAACTGAAAAATAGATGATTAGAGGCAGGAAGTAAGCAAGCTGCTGGTAGCAGAGCCGAAAATGAAAACTAAATTCTCCCAGCTTGCTGATGTATAACACCTTTTTAAGATGTCAGCGCTAAAATGCTAACACAGTCAATATATTGGCTATTTCTTATATTTGTTTCTTATAAACAAATTATGGCAAATGTAGAAGACTTAAAACAGTAGAAATATATTCTCTCATAGTTTTGGAGGCCGGAAGTCTTAAATCACCATTACTGAGCCAAAATAAAGGTCTCAGCAGAACCACATACCCATTGGAGGTTCTAGGGGAAAACCTGTGCTTTATCTCTCCCAGCTTCTAGTGACGGCCACATTCTTCACATCACTGTGGTCACATCATTCCCACCTTCAAGTTCCGCCGCACCTTTAAATGTGTTTCATATTCAGATCACCTTCTCTGCTGTATGTCTAAGAAATCTCCTTCTGCCTCTTTCTCTCATAAGGACACTTCCGAAGGCATTTAGGGCCCACCTGGGTAATCCCCCATCTCAAGAGCCTTAACTTAACCACATCTACAAAGATGCTTTTTTCCAAATAACATAACATTTGCAAGCTGCAGGAATTAAGACATCATAGATTTCACTGGGGGAACAAGGACATTATTCTACTAACCACTAATCATATAAATTATATTTAGCCATCTGTAAAAAAAAAAAATCTACTGGACATTGATTTGTCACCTTTTTATCATGCATAATAGGACAAATCCAAAATTAAACAAATGTATAAAGACAGCCATAGAAAACAGTTACTGTTTTGCCTGTCCAACATCCACGCTTTTATAAGCAACAGCAAAAGGCAATTATATAAAGCAGCCTTCCAGCTCTGCATCGCCCTGCACAACAAAATATGTGCTGTGCCCGTCTCCAGCATTTGTGGGGCTACAGCCTTTGCAGCAAAGACTTGGCATCTATTGATGAACCTTGTCCATGCATAAAAATAGTGTGAGATGGTCATAGTCCCCCGCTTTGAAAATTGCGGTCTTGTGTTTAAACCAGAGCTTAGAAAGAAAAACAAAGTCCACACCTGTTGATTTCTCCTGCAATTGCATTTTTTTAAACTCTAAATATGAGTGATACTTCCACTCTGGTCAGCATGCAAGCATGGTAATACTTAGGCTGCCTTAATGGGGTCTCAGACAGAAAATCTATAAGGTGACTTTAAGTGACATCAATCTTATGCTACTTCCCAATCCTGAAAAAATCCATTCCAAAGTGCCTTTACATGAATTACAAAGATAAAGGCATATTCTTTTTCCAGTAGCTACATGAAATGTTGAAGCACCATATTAATTTTAAAAGAACATAAGTTTGCTTCTTTAAACATGTATTGCATCTCTGTATCTTCTACTATAAGCTGTTATTTGTTTGCATGAGCTTTTATATCTACCAGAAAACGTATCTCAACCAACCTGAAAATAGATAATATTGTGGCCCCTCTTTCCCCATCATCATTCACCAGGTAATATTATAGGTAGTAAGTCATAATGGCATAGGGCTATGTCTGACGTTTGTGTTCCTCAAAAACTCATAGGTAGACATCCTCAGCCCCTAAGTGATGCTATTGAGAGACAGGGTCTTTAGGAGGTGATTGAGTCAGGAAGGCACACCCTCATGAATGGGATTAATGCCTTTGTAGGAAAGATCCCAGAGAGTACCCTGGCCCCTCCTACTGTAACGGGGGGACAGAAGCAGGTTGCAGGAGACGCTCACTGTTCCCCAATTGGATGTGGTTTTTCCAGGTCCTTGGGTTCTCACTCACTCAAGAATGGGGAGGAGACCCAGGCGACACAGTGATATTGTTCAAATAAATATTAGATCCAAAGAGCTTTGCAGAAAAGTGATTTATTAGGCAGAGAGAGAGAGAGACAGACAGAGAAAGAGAGAGAGAGAGAGAGATCCCATGCTGTCATGGGGGGCACAGGTAAGGGGCAGGGGGACTTTTAATCTGGAAGTTACTCCTGCCCCATTCAAGTTCTTGTCCCATGAGAAGAGTTCCCTTAAACTTCTGCTGGAGTGATCAATTTTTGATTTTGATATCAGATTGGCTGCCTGGCCCACACTCCTCCCAGAGCTTTTCCCAGGCTTTCTAAACAAAGGCAGCTTTCATGGGCTGCCTACCTAGCCCACACATGCACAAAAGTTAGACAAAGGACTCTAGTTCCTGGATGGGGACATGAATGAAGGCAGGTGGGTGTTCTGGCTGGGAAATTTCTGCCTTTGAAGCCACGCCCCTTGTGGACTTGGGAAGAGATGTTAACACAATCCCTCACTACCAAGTAGTGGTAGAAGATGCCATCTATGAACCTGGAAGTGATTCTCCCACCAGACACCCAATCAGCCGGCATCTTGATACCAGATTTCCAGCCCCTGAAACTATGAGGTATCAACTTTTATTGTGTCTAAACTGCACCGTCTCACGCCTTTAGTTGTAGCAGCTTGAATGAACCAAGACAAACGGGTTTCAAACAGCATGTATTCCATCAACAATCATTTAGTAATCATTAATAAGTTAGTACAGGATCAAAGTCAAAGTCAAGGTAATTTCACCCTCTGAAAGTCTACTGAAATCAATTCACATTAGATTAGATTAGCCATCTGCAGAAATCATTTTACAAGTAACTGTGTCACTGAGGTCAAAAGCAGAAAGAGCAGATCTAGCTATTTGATAAAGTCTTAAGAATGTAAATGAGTGCTTAGTACCTACTGAATCTCAGTATCCTCTTATTTTTTCAGAGGAAACAAAACACAAATTTTAGGCAATAGCCTAGAGTCTATTCAAGGATCAATAATTTGTCGGGTTCTTTCCAATTCCATTGAAGGGAAGGCCATCCCTACTGACCTGCTCAATTAAGTCAAGCTGTTCAAGTCCCACATCTGCTGTGGTCCCCAAAGGGCTCCAGATCACACTCTGCTTCCATATTCTCTTCTAATTCTTCCACTATCTATTTTGATTCCATGCTTATCAGTGTGTAATGAGGAAATACATTCGTGGGCTGACCTAAGCATTCAGATATAAGAGAAGTTTTAGTTTTATAATGAATTTATTTACTTATTTTAATTTATTTATTTAGAGATGGAGTCTCCCTCTATCGCACAGGCTGGAGTACAGTGGTGTGATCTTGGCTTACTGCAATCTCTGACTCCCAGGTTCAAGTGATTATCCTGCATCAGCCTCCCCAGTAGCTGGGATCACAGGTGTGTGCTGCCAGGCCTGGCTAATTTTTGTATTTTTAGCAGAGACTCAGTTTCACCATGTTGGCCAGGCTGATCTCAAACTCCTGACCTCAGATGATCTGCCCACCTCAGCCTCCCAAGGTGCTGGGATTACAGGTGTGAGCCACCGTGCCCAGTCTCATAATGAATTTAAAAGTCAGTATTCTACTTTAAATCACAGACTCCCACAAGTTTGGGGAGCTCAATCAATCACTGAGTCCTGACAGACATACAACTCAGCTTCACAAACCCACAAAGTTGAGAATAAAACCCTGAGATAAGGTGACCACATCAAGACTGTCCCATCCATGAAGCCTCACCTAAGAGGTCAGCTTTTCCCCAGCTGTCTATTCAGCTCTAATCATTGATATCCCATGGACTCATTTGAGAAATGTGTATTAAGCGCCTACTGGGTGTCAGGCACTGTGCCAGGAAGCACAGCAGCAAAAAATGGTTTGCACGATCCTTGCTCTCAAGAACTCTGGTGTCTATTAACAGTGAACAGTAATACTTTCAATGAAAAATACAATCTAGAACCTAAAGAACTGAGTAGGAGTTAGCTATGAAAGTGAATATAAAGGTTTGCCAGGTGGAGAAAAGAGGATAAACAAGACTGTGCTGTTGAAGAGAGCCAGATGCATGCAGAGAGAAGAAAGAAGTCTGGAGCAGAATGACAGAAGAGTAGCTAGAGGCCCAGAGACAGTGAGAGAGACAGGTAGAGGCCAGGCCACACTGGGCACAACTAGCAGGCCATGTCAAAAATTTTCTACCTTTGTTCTAGCTTCAATTTAACACTTTGAAAGAACTTAATCCTTGTAAATCATATCGAGGTATTGTTTGTTTGGGACCCACAATGACCAGCTTCTATCCCACCTACCTACTATTGTTCCACATTTCTAACAGATAAGCAGAAAATAAAGACAAGGAGCAGGCTATCTCTCCTATTCTCAGCAAGCAGAGGTTGTCATAAATGGCAATGCAGCCCCTGTGACCCATATTCAGCCAGCAGTTGAGTTGAACATAAACTTTTTGACTGAATTAGGATGCCTTTGCATAAGCCACCACTCTCCAAGTTGCCCACAAGCCCAACACTCCCTACTGTCTTGTAAATCACCTGCTGTGGCCATTCATTTTACCCGCTGCGATTCCAAACCCTTTTGAGTTTGCAATCTGTCTTAGTCTGTTTTGTGCTGCTGTAACAGAACACCACAGACTGGGTAATTTATAATGAATAGAAATTTATTGGCTTATAGTTCTGAAGGCGATCTGGCATCTGGCTAGGGCCTGCTTGCTGCATCATAACATGATGAAAGGCAGAGGGCAAGAGCATGTGTGTGAGAGAGCAGTGGAAGCGGGCCAGACTCATCCTGTTATCAGGAGCCTGCTCTCACAGTAACTCACTCGCTCCCATCATGATGGCATCAGCCTCATCAGGCCCCACCTCAAAACACCGTTGCATTAAGGATTAAGCTTTCAACACTTGCTTCTTGGAAGAAACATTTAAATTATAGCACAATCTATATTCACCTTGTCAGGCTGTATGATGTATTCACCTAATTTTACTGAAAGAACCCAAGCTGAACAAGGACACGAGAAGAAGTAATTATTATCCTTCTGTGGTTCCAACATCTTTTGAAAACATGATGAAAATGTTCGAGTCTCTCCCTCAGGGGATTATCTGGAAGTGTGCAGACACATACACACACACATATTTCGGTGACACAATTTCACATAACTTCTGAAAACCATTTAAGAAACCCAACTAAGAAACACCAGAAACTGGCAACTGAAGCCAGCTGAAAATGAGCACTGAGGCAAGGAACGTAGGTGTCGTAACATGATGGGGAATGATAAAGTCTGAATTTGTGTCCTCGCCCAAATCTCATATTGAACTGTCATCCCCAATGTTGGTGGAGGGACCTGGTCGTAAGTGGTTGGCTCATGGGGTTGGATTTCCTCCTGGCTACTCTCGTGATAGTGAGTGAGTTCTCACAAGACATGGTTGTTTAAAAGCGTATGGTACCTTACCCTTCACTCTCTCCTCCTTCTCCGGCATGTAAGATGTGTTTGTTTCCACTTTCCCTTCTGCCATGACTGAAAATTTCTTTGCAGCACTGTTCACAAGAGCGAAGAGTTGGAACCAACTCAGATGTCCATCAATGATAGACTGGATAAAGAAAATGTGGCACATATATACCATGGAATACTATGCAGCCATAAAAAGGATGAGTTCATGTCCTTTGCAAGGACATGGATGAAGCTGGAAACCATCATTCTCAGCAAACTGACACAAGAACAGAAAAACAAATATCGCATGTTCTCACTCATAAGTGGTTGTTGAACAATGAGAATATATGGTCACAGGGAGGGAGGCATCACACACTAGGGCCTGTCGGGGGGTAGGGGCCTAGGGGAGGGATAGCAGGGGGTGGAGGGGGATATGGGAAGGATAGCATTAGGAGAAATACCTAATGTAGATGACAGGTAGATGGATGCAGCAAACCACCATGGCACGTGTATACCTATGTAACAAACCTGCACATTCTGCACATGTACCCCAGAACTTAAAGTAAAATAAAAACAAGAAAATTTCTTGAGGCCTCCCCAGCCAGGCTTCCTATACAGCCTGCAGAACTCTGAGTCAATTACACCTCTTTCTATATAAATTACCCCGGCTCACGTAGTTCTTTATAGCAATGTGAGAATGAGTTAATGTAGGGAAACCTGTCCACGGATGAGATGAAGGGGAGGCTGTGTCC
This sequence comes from Alouatta palliata, assembly GCA_004027835.1. Taxonomy (NCBI): domain Eukaryota; kingdom Metazoa; phylum Chordata; class Mammalia; order Primates; family Atelidae; genus Alouatta; species Alouatta palliata. The sequence continues at coordinate 87,210 of PVKV010003116.1, forward strand.
AGGACCTCCAGCCATGGATACCATGGCCTTTCTGAAGTCCACTTTTTCTTTTATACATGGCCTAATATTTCCCAGAACTCATTTTGAAAACTCGATAAAGAAAGAGAACAGGTATACAATTTGTTATTAGTTCTCATAAAGACCATCAAGAAAGACTATGTACCCTGGAAGTATTTACATTGGCTCTCTAGTCTGAAACAATCAGATTTTATATGCTACTAAATAATGATGGAAAGCTTTTCCAGGTAGAAGAAAAAGCAGCAGCAAATCTGAGGATAAACCTTTTGTTGCTGTTTTTGCAACCTGCCTTTTGCCCATTTTCAGCCTTGATGGCATTATTGAGGGTGTAACCTTCTCATGCAAATTTATTTTCTTTTTCTAATATGTCATCTTACTACCTCTAGCTCTCACTTCTTTCAGAAACAAAATTTAAAGAATTCTACAGTTTTCCAACAAATGGTGTAAATGAATTTGTAGTTTTCACACTGCTGCTGAAAATGTGGAAGCATGTAAAGTGTTAGCTCTTCTCAAATGTCACAACCACAAGTACCAGGATTCCCTATTGAAAATCACCCCTCTGAGAATCTCAACACAACTTGGGCAAAAGACTTTAAAGATGTATAGAATTCTATCTAAATTATAAAATCCATCCAAAGTAAAATTGTCATCCAACTCAGAACGCTGAAAGAGACACGCACGTGCTTGCATGCATGTTTGAATTGGACAGCTACGCAGGCATGCTTGACTCCACACAGTCTGAGCAATCTGGAACTTAAATGTCTCTATCTCATTATCTCATTTTAAGTCACGATGCTGCCAGTTGATGAGACTTCATGCAAAACACGACTCTATAGGTCACAGCCTCCATCTAACATGCTTCTAGCAGAAAATGACAAGCAAAGGAATCAACTTCAGAAAGCCCACCCAAAATGCTTCTTACAAAGGTATACATTTCTTTTCTATGACTATTGGAATTTTTTTTTTTTTTTTTTTTTTTTTTTGTGGGCAGAAAAATACTGAAACAGACCATCTGTCACTGGAGACTCCACTAGAGAAATACATTTTCAGTAAAATGGTAAGTTTTCAGAAATGATTTCAAAGCAGCTTGGCATGAGGCACAGGAGCCAGACGCCTCTTACAGAGCAGATGCTGGAGTGGAGGGCAAAAAGGATAAGTCAGCAAGGACTTCGCGGAGGAAAGACGAATGCACCGCCACCAAGATACAGGACTTAGCGTAAATTCAATATGGAAAGCTTGAGAAGCCAGGAACCGCGCTTGACAAGCAGCATTTCAAGGTAAAATAATTAGGAAAGAAGGGGACACATAGCTAAGATGGCGCTGAGCACGACGCAGCAAAGGAAACAGAGAAGAGAGAGTTGAGACAGTAAGGCACCAGACGGCCAATACGTATCTAGGGTTTTCACACCCTTGATGGTTGCCAAGCAAAATAGTTTAGGAATTACCCACATGGTTTGCTAAATACTTTACATAGACTTAGGCAGATATTACCTCCCCCATTCAAGGAAATGGCTGTGTTTATTGAGAGAATAAAACAATCCTGGAGAATGCAGAAGGCTCAACAAGAGAACACAACTGATAGGCAGAAGAGAGTGGGATTAAAAATTACTCAACTCTGATTTTAGGAGATGGATAATAGTCATGAAGTTTATATGTATATATATATACACACACAGCTGGGGACAGCTGCTCATGCCTGTAATCCCAACACTTTGGGAGGCTGAAGGGGAAGAGTCTCTTACAACCAGGTATTCAAGAGCAGCCTGGGTAGCATAGTGAGACTCCATCCCTGAAAAAAAATAGTGAGCATGGCGGTACACACTTGTAGTCCCAACTACTTGGGAGGCTAACATGGGAGGATCACTTAAGCCCACAATTTAAGGATGCACTGAGCTATGATCCCACCACTACACTCCACAACAGAGCAAGACTGTGTCTAAAAATAAAAAAAATACACAGTGTGAGAGACAGAAACATTAAGGATAAAATATAAAGCTGTTCACAGGCAGCATCAGAACTTTATTTTTGACAGTTAAATTTTATTTTGCCAAATTGTTAAGGAAATCTCTTCCTGTGAGTGTGCTGGGTGACAGGATAGATAGCAACCATGCTTTTGAACCATGCCCACTGGGCGGGCAGAGCCAGCCTGCGGATCCCGCTCTGCCACATCCCAAGATCTGGGTTGGCTCCACTCACTCCACTCACCCCAACCACAGAATGCAGACCAGCAGGACTTGGGGCTGCTCCAGAAGCGCTTCCAGTTCCCGGGTGGAATTCTGTGACCCAGATCAGCTGGAGGGGAACGAGAGACAAACACAGCCCTGTGTCAGGAGCACAGAGTAGGGTTCTCTCCTAGTCAATCATCCACACAAACATTCCAGCATTTTTTCTATTACCGAGCCATGAAATACCACTTAAATCATGTGTTGAAAAGTGACAGTGACCATGGACAGCTCTTGCCTGTTGAGTGACAAACTGCAGGCGTCACAGGGCCTCCAGCAGCAGCACCTGGGTGAGAATCCCACTCTCCTCCTCTCACAACCTCCAGTGAGACAGACATTCCACCCAGAGGGAATCCAGGCCACTGCAAATGATAGGACTGCTTTAGGACAAATGTTTCATTTATATTACTGTCTCATAGAGAGAGAAGATACTTTAAAGCAGCAGGCATTACATCCAAAGATTATCTTGACTCCTCAAGGATGGCTTCCTTTACACTCCAGGTTTAGGAAAACAACAAAAAGAATTCTTTTTCACATAAAAAGTGAAGAGACCTCCTTCCCAAGGTGAAAAGCTAAAAAGAGAAGAGAATGATACTGTTTTCCCCTTAAAACACGTTCTAACAGTCAGTGATGTATTTCTCAAATATTACCAGAAAATTTAGCATGAAACCCGCAATGACCATTACCTCACAGCAGAGGATTACGTGATTGACACTACCTGGGAAATGCATAGCCATAAAAGAACAGTGGCATAAGAAAAGAGAAACTGTCATCTCATTGCCTCCTATTGCATGGTTTGCTCAAACTTTCTTCTCCTTCCACAGGGATCCTATTCCCCTTCTCCAAAGAGGTTTTTGTGCTATTTCCAAAGGTTCAAAAAATTAAGAGGACACTCAAACTAAGAGTTCTTTACACTACTTTAAGAATTGTTTTTGGACCAGACACAGTCTCTTGTGTCTGTAATCCCAGCATTTTGGGAGGCCAAAGCGGATGGATCATTTGAGGTTATGAGTTTGAGACAAGCCTGGCCAATGTGGTGAAACCCTGTCTCCCCTAAAAATACAAAAATTAGCTTGGCATGATGGCTTGTGCCTGTAATCCCAGCTTCTTTGGAAGCTAAATCACCAAGAATTGCTTGAACCTGGGAGGTAGAGGTTGCAGGGAGCCAAGATCACACCACTGCACTCCAGCCTGGACAACAGAGTGAAACTCCATATCAAAAAAAAAAAAAAAGAATTGTTTTCAAACAAAAAAAATTAATAGGATACTCAAATTAAGAGCTCTTTATTCTAAGATTTGTTTTTAAAAACACAAGAAGAGTTCATTTTAAGTTTTCTGATATATTTTATAACATGTCTTTAATTTCTCATGGCAGTGTTTTAATTCCATCTTCTTCACTCTCTCTCTCTTCCCCACTGTTAACACTTGGAAACCCATCAGAGATGTTCTCCACAGGAACCAAATTTGATCCTTTGAAATAGCAACCACAGCACTGGGGCTTGAGGACTGAGGTCAGCAGTTAGAGGAATGTGTTTTGTTCTCATTAGGGCCCAAAAGGGATTCAATTAAAAAGGTAGACCCTGGCCAGAGAAAGGAGGCTACAGTACGAGCTCATATCCTGCAAAGTCCCATCCTGGCTTCCTTATTGCTATTCCTTGCAGCAGCCCAGCAGGAAATGATGACAAATTCCATTTCCTATAAAATGAGGAAATTGTAGAAGAACTTCTGTTTTCAAGGGTCATGCAGGTGGAGAGTTTTTCTTTCCCATACCTGGGCCTTAAGGGAAGTGAGAGAAGGACAGAGATGGGTGCAGCTCACTGATGCTGTAGTAAAGCATTCTCACATTGCCATAAAGAAACTCCTGAGACTTTATTTTAAAAAGAGGTTTAATTTGCCCACAGTTCTGCAGGCTGTACAGAAAGCACTGTGCTGACATCTGCTTGGCTTCTGGAGAGGCCTCACGAAACTTACAATCGTGACAGAAGGCAAGTCACATGGCAAAGACAGAACAAGAGAGAGAGAAGGGAGGTGCCACACCATTCCAAATGACCAGATCTTGCAAGAACTCATCATATCAAGGGCAGCCCCATTTGTGAGAAATATGCCCCCGTGATCCAGTCAGCTTCCACCAGGCTCTATATCCAACACTGAAGGTTATAATTCCACGTGAGGTTTGGGCAGGGACACAGAACCAAACCATATCACACACCACCCCCAGGAAGCATGAGAGGAGGGAGAAGAAGGTCTCTCATCTCATTCTTGCTCCTCCTCTAATTAGCTCCCTATTGCTCCTGTAAGAATTTACCATAATAGTTAATAGCTTAAAATGCAAATGTCTGCATTAGTGGCAGGAGGACAAATGTTTCCATTATATTACCATCTTACAGAAAGAGAAGCTACTTTAAATCACCAGGAACTGCATCTGAAGTTTAACTTGACTTCTTGAGGATAGTTTCCCTCACTCTCCAGGTTTAGAAAAACAACAGAAACAATTCCATTTCAAATAAAAAGTGAAGAGACCTCCTTCCCTAGTTGAAAAGCTAAAAAAAAAAAGAAAGAAAGAAAGAAAGAAAAAGAAAAAGAAAATGATATAGTTTGCCTACTTAAAAGGTTTCAATCATCTGTAAGGTATTTTTCTAATATTCTGAAGGTTAGAAGTCCAAAATGAGTGTTATGGGGCTAAAATTAGGATGTCACTAGAGCTCGTTCCTCCTGAAGACCCCAGAGAAGAATCCGCACCTTGCTGCTTCCAGCTTCTAGAGGTGTCAAGGCCCTCTGGACTCATGGCTGCAACACCCCCATCTCTCCCTGAATCACCACGTCTCCTTCTCTGACTTTGATCCTCTTGCCTCTCTCTGCTAAGACCACTGGTGATGACACTGGGTCAATCCTGACCATCCAAGATAATCTCCCCATCTCAATATCCTTAGCCTGATCACTTCTGCAAAGTCTTGTGTGCCTGTAAGGCCATTATTTGTGGGTTTCAGGGATTAGGGCACGAGCACCATTGAAGGTATGGGCACTGTTGAGCCTACCCTTCTCTGATCTCCTGCAGGTACTTCCTATCACCTAAACCCAATCAAGGCCAGAGGGCAAAGGCAACTCTTGCAGTCAACAGAGGTCAGCCTCTCAGGGCACAGCCCACAATGAAGAAGTAGGGGACACAGCTCCATGAGGCACACAGAGGTCACCAGTATGTCTTCTATACCCCAGTGTCTTCAGACATGCAGCTCAAAACTTGTCCGTTGCCTGTAAATGCAGCTTAGTAGACTCAGTACCAGTTAAAGGCAAGCTCCCTCATCATCTGATATGGTTTGACTGTGTCCCCATCCAAATCTCATCTTGCACTACAATTCCCATAATTCCTATGTGTTGTGGGAGGGACCTAGTGGGAGGTAATTGAATCATGGGAGTGGTTATATCCTTGCTGTTCTTATGACAGTGAATGAGTTCTCACAAGTTCTGATGGTTTTAAGGGGCTTTTCCCCCTTTTGCTCAGCACTTCTTGCTGCCACCACATAAAGAAGGATGTGCCTAGTTCCCCTTCCGCCATGACTGTAAGTTTCCTGAGGCCTCTCCAGCCATGCTGAACTGTGAGTCAATGAAATTTCTTTCCTTTATAAATCACCCAGTCTTGGTATGTCTTTATTAGCAGCGTGAGAATGAACTAATACACCATGCTCTCGGACTCTTGACCCATCAGGAGTCAATGTTCTCAAATCATAAAGTCTGAAAGTACAGGAGGCTCTGTATTTTGCAATGTAGACCCCCATCAAGTGGTGTTCAATTCATTTCTGCTTCAGAGAAAAGAGCAACAAAATTATTTTTCACGTGCATTTCAAACATTTGAAATGCTACATTAATTATAGTTTTTATATAAATCTCACATCATCTTCAGATTCATTACTTTTCTAAAGGTAACATGTGCACTCAGTTGGAATCAGCTAAATTTTTGTTGACAACTTGCAACGCTTCTTGTAAATGCATGTTGTGACTTACACTGAAGTTGACATTTGTTATTTAGTACTATATTGTGCATTACTCCTAAATTAAAAAATAAATGAATGAATGGCTCCAAGTTCATTCATTGAAATATAACACAGAACTTGTGTTGAGGATAGTAAGCAAAATTGAAAAATTCAAACATCTATGTACATTGATGTATTGGCCTGTTCAGGCTGCCACAGCAAGATACCACAGACTGGATGGCTTAGGAAACAAAATCTTATTTCTCATAGTCCCGGAGGTTGCAAGTCCAAGATCAAAGTACCATTAGGGTTTCCAGTGAGGCCCTGTATTAGTCTGTTCTCACACTGCCAATGAAGACATATCCAAGACTGGGTGCTATATAAAGGAAAGAGGTTTAATTGATTCACAGTTCCACATGGCTGGGGAGGTCTCACAATCATGGTGGAAGGCAGAGGAGGAGGAGTAAAGTCACATGTTACATGGTGGCAGGCAAGAGAGCGTATACAGGGGAATTGCCCTCCATAAAACCATCAGATTTCATGAGACTCATTCACTCTCATGAGAACAGCAGTATGGGGGTAACCACCCCCATGATTCAACTACCTCCCACCAGGTCCCACCCACCATACATGGGGACCATGGGAACAACACTCAAAAAGAGCTTTGGGTGGGGACACAGCCAAACCACATCAGGCCCTCTCTTTTGTTTGCAGACAGCTGCCTTCTCTGTGTCCTCACAAGACCTTTCCTACATGCTTACATTAAGAGAGAGAGAGAGAGAGAGTGAGAGCGCACTCTCTTTATTTTCTTGTAAGGACACCAGTCCTATCTGATTAGGGCCCCACTCCCACGACCCTATTAGCCCAAATTATCTCCTTAAAGGTCCTCTCTCCAAATAAAATCACATTAGGGGTTAGAGCTGCAACATATAAATTTAGGGGGACACAATTCAATCTATAACCATTGTGAGCAAGACTTTCACGGGAGCATAGAATTTGAAATTACATGTGTTGGGACAATTCATCCAAAAGTGTGATTTCTTCCACACAATTGAAAAAGCAAGGAAAAGATTTTTTTTTAATCCAATAGCAATTATTTGAAAAACAGACTTTAATGGACCAATGATCCATTTGCTCCTGCCTCCCAGTGAACTGAATGTTGTGAGATTTTTCTAAAGAGCAACACAAAGCCATCAAAGCCCTCACATCATTTTCAAAGAAAGTATAGTCATCTCCCTGATAAACCAGGTTTATTTTTCAGGAAGAAAAAGTGCAAAATAATGTTCTCCATCCAAAATTAGCTTTTCATCTTAAAAAGGCAGAGAAGAAACCAAAATCTAAATACGTTCACAGGATTAAAAAGACAGATAGTCACTAGCAGGAAAAAACAGCCGTTTAGAAATCCAAAGCCTGTCTATCAAACTCCTACTGTGTTCCGGGGACTGGAATCACACCTGCGCACACAGTGTAGCTGCAAGTTTGGGGATCTTGTTTGCCGGTAGGAAAACGCAGTAAACAAGTCAACAAAGTCACTACTGATTGCAATAAACGCTGGGGAGAAATTAAACAGCGTGATGGGACTGAGAGTGACCAGGGGGCACCACTTTAGAAAAAACCTCTCTGGAGAGGTGACGTTTGAGGACATATCTGAAGATGCAAAAGACCCAGGCATGCAAAGAGAACTGGGGGGAGACAAGTGCAAACACACAGGGGTGAGCAGGTCCCCGATAGCTGGTCCAGAAAGGCCAGTGCGGCTGGAGACCCCAAGCAAGGGCCAATCCGGAAAGAGCTTTTCTTTTCCCACTGGAGCAAATGTGATGACATATTACGGAGCATCTTTAGAAATCGCATTCCAACACTATAACCGAACATGGAAAAAGAATCCTTTTTAGGCCCAGATGCAGCTCAGACAGGAATTAGGGATTCATTCCCTGCAACCTTGAAAGCTCAAACATTCAGCACACCTCTGAGTGCAATAGATGCTCATCGATTTAGTGTCTCAGTATCTGAACATTTTCTTGAGTAAGAAAATGCTCTGTAATTTCTGGGGCCATATATGATAAAATATCCAAAACTGTATTACAGAGCCACCGAACAATTGCTGTCACTCCTGACAACCTATAATTGAGAATAAAGACTTTTCATTCGATAGAAAGAAAAGAGACTGGACACTTCTGGAATCTGACCTCACACTCAGATTTTGCACCAGTGAGTCAGATAACAGGCATTTCAGGGAGAGACGGCAATCGTGATCACTCTTTCAGTAATAACCTCTTTAAAATAATAATAAGAAGAAATAAAATTAACTTGTTTAAAATCATATTTTATATTTTATTTTTTGTTACTTTACTTTTTTTTTTTAGATGGAGTCTCGCTCTGTTGCAATGCTGGAGTGCAGTGCCACAATCCCGGCTCACTGCAACCTCTGTCTCCCTTGTTCAGGCAATTCTCCTGCCTTAGCCTCCCAAGGAGCTGGGATTACAGGCACCCATCACCACACCCAGCTAATTTTTGTATTTTGTAGTAGAAATGGAGTTTCACCACATTGGCCAGAAGGGTCTTGATCTCCTGACCTCATGATCCGCCCACCTCAGCCTCCCAAAGTGCTGGGATTACAGGCATGAGCAACCATGCCAGGCTTATTTTTGTTACTATAAAATAGTGGTGATTTCTTTCTTGTGAAATTACAGACCTGAGAGTTTGAGAAACGCCATTCTAAACAGAAGCATGATTTTCAATTAATTAGCAAATAACCTCTTTATTTTTTCCTGTCTCATATACGCTAATTGGAATCTCTTCACGTTATGTGAAATCATGTTTCACGTCATAACTTTATCACTTGTCAAAGATCAAACAGCGTTAATAAGGTGAATGGTGCCACATTCTTGTAAGGAAACTGATATACTCTATGGAGTCTTAGATGTGTTTTCTCCAAAAATAAAAGGTCACAGAAAGAAGAAAAGGCCCTAGAAGAAGAGATTTGATGAGTGTTGAATACAGGTAACACCTTTCAAACCAAACACTTTTACACTTACAAAAAGTTCCAAAAGAGACAGTCGCTGCTTGTGCTCAGATAAACAGAGAAGCACGTTTTAAACTTTCTGATGAAACATAAACAGAGATGGAGGGATAAGAAGAGGATAACACCTTAGGTTTTCTTCTAGGGTTAGTGATGAGTTCGTGTCCTTTGTAGAAATATGAATGAATCTGGAAACCATCATTCTCAGCAAACTGACACAAGAATAAAAAATCAAACACCGCATGTTCTCACTCATAGGTGGGTGTTGAACAATGAGAAAACACATGGACACAGGGAGGGGAGCATCACACACTGGGGTCTGTTGGGGGGGATAGGAGAGGGACAGCGAGGGGTAGGGAGGTTGGGGAGGGATAACATGCAGAGAAAATGCCAAATATAGGTGACGGGGGAATGGAGGCAGCAAACCACCCTGCCAAGTATGTACCTATGCAACAATCCTACATGATCTGCACATGTACCCCAGAACCTAAAGTTCAATTAAAAAAGAAGAAGAAGAAGAAAAAGAGGGTAACACCTGTTTGCTTACAAATAAAACTAAAGTCAAGATAGACAAAGTGTACAGGGCACATTTGTTTTAAGGACTCGGGGTGTCCGAGAGAACCCAATGGAAGAGATTCAGCCATGACACAAGAAGGCATGGGAACCAACAGGACCGCTATGTACAGTTGTGGAGATTGTGCATTGCACAAGTGCACCTGGCCAAGGGAGCAACTGGAACACAGAAAGTCCTTGGGGAATGATGAAAAACCCACCTGCAATCCTTCTCCAAACCACACACTCCTGCACATAGCTACATTCACATAAGTGAGCAGATCTCACAGGAAGCAATTTTGCCTTCCAGGAGACACTGGCAATATCTAAACACATTTTTGACTGTTACAACTTAACATGCATGCTACTGGCACGTAGTGAGTAGTGGTCAGGAATGCTCCTATAAACATTCTACACAGGACGGCCCCCACAAAGCAGAATTATCTGGCCCAAATGTCCACAGTGCTGAGGCTGAGAATCTCCAATATAAAGATGACATTTTCGAATTCATACCAAGACGCAGCCCAGTGGGAAAGCCACTGGACCCACAGGATTGCAGCTCTCCAGTGTAAAAAATCTTGTTCTGATTTCGCAAAGAGCCTTATCGGAACCAGGGACCCTAAATCCACTGTCTGGTCTCTCAGCCCCGTCTCCTCCCCTTCTCTATCCTTCCTCTCTCTTTTTCTCTCTCTCTTTCCCTCTTTCTCTCTCCCCCTCTCCCTCACCCACTCCTTCTCTCTTTTTCACTCCTTCTCCCACTTCCTCTCTGTCTCACTCTCTCTTTCCTTTTCTTTCTCTATCTCTCTGCTTCTGCCCTCACTGACATATCCAGAAATAGGCGGGAGCTCATCCCTGATTTGAGATGACGAAACCGCATTTTACACATGACTCTCATGTCCCGTTCCTCTCTTCCCATTGCAGGAGGTAGACCAGGCTTGAGAGGTCCCTTGAGTTGAGCAAACGGGCCAACACATGGCCACAGAAACACCCTTCACTCCTCATCGTTCCCACTTACGGAAACGTTGCTGATCCCCAGCTACATGCTGGCTGAGCACCCTGCTGGGGAAGGAGAATCAGAACATGATCCCCATACTCTAGACATGGGAGCCTTTGCAGGGATGCAGACATGTAGCCAAATACAGGCATGTCATATGGTCCCTGTGATGCTCTTTGTCATAGTCTGAGTAGAAAATAAGAAGCAGGGAGAAAAGAGAAAATGAACAAGCTGGAACTGTTTGTTGATAAACAGAATTAGCTCCGTAAGGAGACATAACTGATCATTTCCATTGAAAAGACACATACTAATACTGAGTGCTTGCAATATCATTTTTTATCTTGTTATGTTTGGAACATAAAACTGGATTAAACTCAGAAACAAGTGTCATAGGACAAAAAGCAATGTTCACATCAAGTTCTTATCAGTATATTGCAACACCTTTGAAATTCTAAAAAAAAATATACTGAGAAAAGTATAAGCAGGAAACATCACACTCTAAGTAAGACAGGCAAACAAATATGCATAATTCTAATTAATTTCAGTTACACTAAAGAGAAGGCATTCAGAAGTACACAGGCATTGGCAGTTCTTTGTAATCTGTTTCAAATAAATATTTGGCTTTATTTTTATATATAAATGCAAATTAGCCATATTTAATAATAGATCCTTATCCTAGAAGAACATATTATTATAGAACAGTAAGAGTGTTCTAGATGCTGCCTATTCATTACATTTCCGTATGCACAATCACCTAACAGCAGCATTGAGAACAACAAGTATAAAGCTTGGGGGTAGAATAAAAGAAAAAAAAACTTCAGCCGCTACTTGGCCACCTGGTGCTGCAGACCTTGGGTTTCCAGGAAGCCCACGCTGAGCCTGTTGCTGCGCAGGGTGTTTATTAAGGAGAGGAAGTGAAGAAAGCAGGCAGAAGTGGGCAGAGCAGAACTTACACTGGAAGGCATTTCAACAGCCTTGTTAGCCACTGGGAGCTCAGCCCTTGGACAGGCCCTGCAGAGCCATCCAGAGTGGGGCTGGGAGCTGGGGGATAACCCTCCTGTATCCATCAGCCTAGGCTCGGGGCCATCTGGGAGGGCAGAACTGGGAGCCAGGTGGCTCTCTGTAGCTGCAGTGACCTGTGAAGGGGCTGAGAGCAGGAGATTGTGCACAGCTGTCCCCCAACAGGGAGGCAAGGCGATTTTTACTGAAGGGATCATCACAGTGTCCACCACACCTGCCACACCCGACAATGTACCAGCATGCAAACCTGACACCTTTACAGGACTGAAATCACTGACTGATGTAATGGTGGTGCTTTCATACCCATGTCTTTGTTCATTTAACCAGCATTTATTAAGTATTAACTACGTGCTCGGTACCGTGTTAGGCACAGTTGCTCGTGAGGGAGACTGATTCAGTGGCCATCTCGTCTGTACCATCCTACTGTTTTAGTTCTGGCCATTAGTCCAGAAAACGTTAGTGGCTTAAACAACAAATAGTTATTTCTCAAGATCCAGAAGACTAGGAAGTCCTAGATCAGGGTGCTGGCATAGCTGGTATCTGGCTTCTAGACAGACACCTTCCCACTGAATCCTTGTGCAGCAGAGAAAGAAGCACCATCTCCCAGCTCCTCTTATAAAGGGCACTAATTCCACTCATGAGAGCAGCACCCTCCTGATCTAGTCACCTCCCAAAGACCCCACCTCTTACTACCTTTCCACTGAGGGTCAGAATTTCAACAGATGAAGTTTCTGGGGGATGTAAACATTCAGTTCGTAACACCCACCCACCTGACCCATACCCTAAGAATGCAAGTGCTTTGTGCTTAAAATACTCCAGTCGCACGGTTAATATTAGAGCTTAATCAAGAACAAAATATCCAGCTATAAATTTAAAACCTGAATAAGACTCAGAAGAGGAAGTAACAGGGCAAAAGGAAGGAAAGAAGTTATTCCTTTACATAAAAGATGGTAGAGTGAGGTGAACTAAAAGAACAAGGCCTTTGCCCCTTGTCATATATCTGGGTCCAAATTTCAGTTTGTCCACATATAAGCAATACAACCTAAACTTCTCTTGAGTTCTTCATTGTGAAATTAATGCCTGCATTATGTGACTTTTGGCAGGGTTACATAAGATCTGTGCAGAGGAGGGACACTGGCCCTGAGTGGTCATGGGGTCACAGTGACCACAGCCTCTTCCTCAGATTCATCACCAGCCTCTCCGGCACCATTACCAAAGCACTAGTGCTACCGGCCAGGCAGCAGATACCCTCCTGCAGCTGACATGCCAACAGTAAGTCCCTGCAAGGAACAGCACGGGTTTGCTGAGACTGCTTACCAAGGTCCTGCAACTGTGCTTCTGCTCCTTAGAAGACCCTTCTCACTTCCAATGTAACCTGAAATTTACTAATATCGAAAACAACTAGCTGGGCAAGGTGGCTCATGCCTGCGATCCCAGGCCAAGGTGGGTGGATCACCTGAGGTCAGGAG
>PVKV010003116.1:100571-151346 GCA_004027835.1 Alouatta palliata
AAGAAGCTCGCTTGGACCCTCTGCAGGGATGCTGCCTTTTTTTTGACACCATTAAAATATGATGTCCCATTTGTCTTCCCAGTCACCACATGGGGAGGTCTCATCTCCCTTCCTGCAAGAAGATAAGATTGTGGGGAGGTAGAGCAGCAGCTATGGGTCCCCAGCTGTGCCGAGCCAGGGTGGCTGACACTGCTGCCTGGCTCAAAGCCTGTGTCCTCCTGATTTTCCTCACCTCATTGGCTGTGATTTTTTGCTGAGAAAACTTATTCCGTTAAAACTTCTGGTTCATTCAGTGAACCTCTTCACATGGCTCCTGAGAAGCACAGACCAGTCATCTTACCCACCTCTCCCACACCAACCGATTTCCTATTTCCTGCCTCCCTCTCACGGCTGATAAGATGATCTAAGAATGAGACACCCTGAACTTTTTTTATTTTTTTTTGAGAGGGAGTCTGACTCTGTCTCCCAGGCTGGAGTGCAGTGGCATGATCTCAGCTCAGCTCACTGCAACCTCTGCCCCCCAGGTTCAAACAGTTCTCCTGCCTCAGCCTCCTGAGTAGCTGGGATTAAAGGTACCCACCACCATGCCTAGCTAATGTTTGTATTTTTAGTAGAGATAGGGTTTCACTATGTTGTCCAGGCTGGTCTTGAACTCCTAATCTCAAGTGATCTGCCCGTCTCAGCCTCCCAAAGTGCTGGGATTACAGGCATGAGCCACGGTGCCCACCCTGCATGAAATCTTCAAGCCAAAACCCTGGGCCTCAGACAGACTCAGCAGCTTTGCAGCAGACAGCCTGGTTATCCATATGATAAACCATGTTCCAGCCACAAACAACACATAATTCGTTCTTCTGTGCGCAAACCAAAATCTTCACTTAAACACTGTGTATAAGTTCATTCTCACGCTGCTATCAAGAAATATCAAGAGTGGGCAATTTATAAAGAAAAGTGGGCTGGGCATGTTGTCTGACACCTGTAATGCCAGCACTTTGGGAGGCCAAGGTGGGTGGATCACTTGAGGTCAGGAGTTCGAGAACAGCCTTGCTAACCTGGTAAACCCCATCTCTACTAAAAATAAAAAAAGTTAGCCAGGCAATGGTGGCAGGGGCCTGTAATCCCAGCTACTCTGGAGGCTAAGGCAGGAGAATCGCTTGAACCCAGGACCTGGAGGAGGTTGCAGTGAGCCTGGATCACGCCACTGCACTCCAGCCTAGGCAACAAGAGCGAAACTCCATCTCAAAAAAATAGAGGTTTAATTGACTCAGATCTCTGCGTGACGGGGGAATCCTGGGGAAACTTCCAATCATGGCGGAAGGCACCTCTTCACAGGGCAGCAAGAGAGATAATGGGTGCCCAGCGAAGGTGAAGGCCCCTTATAAAGCAATCAGATCTTGTGAGAAGTCACTCACTACCACAAGAACAGCATCGGGGAGACCACTCTGTTGATTCAAGGACCTCCACCTGGTCCTGCTTTTGGCGCTTGGGGGTTATGACAATTCAAGCTGAGGTTTGGGTGGACACAGAGGCAAAGCACATCATTGCTCCTTCCAAGTTCCCATCTCAGAAAGGAAACATTTAATTCTACAAAAGACTTAGATAAACATCTGGGAGGATTCGACTGTTACTAGAACAAACTGGGACTCAAAAGAATTTCACAGTTTTACACCCTACTGTAGCCGTAGAGGTGGTGTGGCTCTATGCCAATAACGTGAAGAAGTCAGGTGTGAGCGTGACATTTTCGTGCCATGGTGTGCAGCTTGAACCAGCCCTTAAAAGAGACATAACTCCAGATCCAGACTTTTTTCAAATATTGCTCTGCCATGGAGGAACTGAGCATTCACGTAAAATTTCCATTACAAAAGTCCAGGTTTCACTGTGGTTCAAATCCTAGACTTTGAAGACACACAGCTCATTAAGCATTTCCATCATATGCCCAGCAGCTCCTTGTATTATCCTCTTCTCAGTACATCCATTTTTTCCCCTAATTATACTGATTTTAGCAAATTGCAGTGTCCGTCTGAGCTGATTTTCAAATATGACAGCAAAAGCTTTCCATGAAAGAAAAAAAAATGCATTGTGCAGCACTGAAATGCTTTATCCCCTCAAACTTCACAGAAGAAACACAGGCGTTCGAAGGAAAGTAAAAACTGCCTGATGAAATGATGGTATTCTGAAAAATAAACAGTCACTTCAATTCCAGGCAATCACGGTTATACCTCTTAAGTGATCATTATTTTTCTTGCCTGAAAACTAGGTGCAAATCAAAGGTTGAATCCATATTTACAATTTCAACTTTTTTTTTTTTTTTTTTTTTTTTTGAGATGGAGCCTTGCTCTGTCATCCAGGCTGGAACACTATGGCGTGATCTCAGCTCACTGCAACCTCTGGCTTTGGGTTCAAGCAATTCTCCTGCCTCAGCCTCCCAAGTAGCTGAGATTGCAGGTGTGTATCACCACACCTCACCAATTTTTGTATTTTTAGTAGAGAAAGTGTTTCACCAGGTTGGCCAGGCTGGTCTTGAACTCCTGATCTCAAAGGATCCACCTGGCGCGGCCTCCCAAAGTGCTGGGATTGCAGACGTGACACACTGCACCCGGCCTACAATTTCAACTTTATGCCTCAGAGGGTGATCAGGTGACAAATCAAACACTTAGTGACGTCTTAAAATCAAACTGCTGAAGTCTTTCACTGGCCATAGAGATGAGTAGCCTATGCTCTCCTGAGAATCTCGCTTCCCTTTCCAAAAGCAGAGTGCATTTCCATCTGTGCTGGGCTGCCGCTCCTGAAGACCACATCTGTTCCCAGCACTTCGCTCTGAATGAACTGGAACTCTCTCTCCAGCCAAGACTGCAGTCTTGAGGGGCAGATCTGTCTTTCCTGCAGTCAGCATCCCACAGCCACCCCGATATCATTCGTTCATGCATTCATTTATTCATTTATTTAAAAATATTTAACAAATATTGACTATCAAATATTTGCCTGCCACTGTGCTGGGAGCTTGATTACAGAGTGAACAGAATAAACAACAACCCCCAACCTGGGTCACACACGTTTCCTCCTTGGCCCATTTCCATTCATGATACCCATACTCTGGGTCACACAGAGGAGACACAGGGCCTGCAGGCTGGCCTCCTCCTTTCCCCAGCGGCTGCCTCCACTGTGGGACCCCGGTGGCCTTTCACGAGGTAAACGCAGTGGCTTCCTTGTGGCTTTCCCATGTCTCATCTTCTTCCACTGAAAATGTCAGACTGAGTGTCATCAAATGAGGAAATTGTCACAGTTAAGCTGGGGTTGTACAGGTCCTGGCTCTCCCACTGACAGCCACTTGCACACAATTCTAGGAACCTCTTTGACTCCCCTCATCTATCTTGGGAGAAACTGGGCCATTTTATCCTGGTGGGAAGGGACACAAAAACCCCGATGGTCTCCTGAATATGCCTTGTTTGTCCGGCTCAGGACCGCTGAGACAGGCCCTCCACTGTCATGGATGGTCACACCTGCAGCTAGGCGGTCACCTTGCTTCTGCATCTGCAACTGCCCACAGTGAAGGCAGAGTGACACGGGAGCCAGACACAGTGCCTCACGGTCCCTGAAATCCCATCTCTACATCCGTGGTGGATCTGTTTGCCCAGCCCCCACGTATCATCGCAACCATGCTGGCTTCTGAGAGTATTTGCAGAGTCTTCCGTGACCCCATGAGTGACAGGCCTCTGAGACATACATGAGGGTGTGGCCTGCTCTCACCAGTTCCACAAAATGAAATCTGGCTTTCTTTGGGAATACAGAAGTGCAGCAACTTTCCAATCCCATCTGATGAGTTAAAATCAAACCTCAAAAGAAAGTTTCTGGCCAGGTGTGGCAGCTCACACCTGTCATCCGAGCACTTGGGGAGGCTGAGGCAGGTGGATTGCCTGAGATCAGGAGTTCAAGACTAGCTTGACCAACATGGAGAAATGCCATCTCTACTAAAAATACAAAAATTAGCCAGGTGTGGTGGCATGTACCTGTAATCCCAGCTACTCGGGAGGCTGAGGCAGAATACTTGAAGCTGGGAGGCGAAGGTCGCAGTGAGCCGAGATCAAGCCATTGCACTCCAGGCTGGATGACGGAGTCTCAGACGAAAAAAAAAAAATACAAGAAAAGAAAATTTTCCAAGTAAATTTACAAGACCATTCCCCCGTCCCATCAAGAGTGCATCCCATATCATGCACAATTCTGATTCTTCATCTCTTAAGGCTTCTGAGGGTATCACCAGTTGCTTCAAGTGCTTGAGTCTCTAATGGTCACACCACGACCAGCACCCATTAATCCTGGTTCCATGCTCACATAAAAAGCCTAGGATGTTATACCTGAGAACTAACCATGCACTTCAGGAACAGATACGAAAACTCCATTTATCTTCTCACACCCCAGTTCTGCCTGGACTGGGTATGGAGATGCTTCCTCTCTGAGTACATTGCACTGTATATCAGTCAAGATATACAGTGCTAAGAAAGTAACAATCCCAAACTCTCAGGGGGCTCAGACAACAAGTTTTCTGTTTTCCTCCAACTACATCTCCATCTTGGGCAGGAATAGGGACCAAAAGGGCTTTTCTTTCCTGATCTTTGTTTCTAGACCCAGGCTGATAGAATCCATGCTTTCTGGAAAAACGTGTTTCTGAGTCAGAAGAAAGAGAATAGGAAGAGGTTTACCAACAAGCTTCTTCTAAAAGCAACCTTATATTTGATTGATTGAACCCAGTCTCATGCCCACCACCCTACTTCAAAGGTAGGTGAGAAGAGAATTCTGCAAAGAGCCAGGGAGGATCGTAATATACAATAGTCATTACCATAACCACCACAAACTTCCACTGAGTGCCAATCTCCACTAAGTACTGGACCCCCAGTTGCCTGGGCCACCTGTCTAATCAAACACGAGCCTCTTTCAGGTTTCTTCCACTCACCTTAGCAGGACCTGGTTACTAAAAAATGTCACCTAGCACCTGCAGTTTCCCACCATCATCTGTGACTACCTACTGTGTCCATGAGAATGTTCAGTCTATAGACTGCCACTCAGAGAAGATAGGTTAGTAACTAAGATCCCAAACCCTGGAAGGAGAGCCCCTCAGTTTGAACCCTACTTTACCATTTGCCAGCTTGCAAACTTAATCTACAGGTCTCAGCCTTCTCCACTATAAAGTAATGTTCATGGCCAGTGTGGTGGCTCATGCCTGTAATCCCGGCACTTTTGGAGGCCGAAGTAGGCAGATCACCTGAGGCTGGGAATTGGAGGCTAGCCTGACCAAAAGGAAAAACCCTGTCTCTACTAAAAATACAAAAAGATTAGTCACACACATGCCTGTAATCCCAGCCACTTGAGAGGCTGAGGCAGGAGAATCACTTGAACCCAGGAGGCGGAGGTTGTGGTGAGCCAAGATGATGCCATTGCACTCCAGCCTGGGCAACAATAGTGAAACTCTGTCTTCACTTAAAAAAATAAATAATGTTCGTAATAATACCTACATGACTGTGCTGCTATTGTACTGTTTTAAGGGATAAATAAACAAATAGGCCTATACCTAGACCAGCCTAGCTCACAGTAAGCACTAAATGAGTAAATGCTATATCATTATTACTATTATTATTACCAGGTTCGTCCACAATGTTGTTTATTGGCTTTTGTTGAATTAAGCCCCAGAAGCTTGTTCTTTGTAACCCATACTTCAGCAGTGGACAGAAAGGTAATCACCTTCTGTTTAGTTTTCTTGAAAAAGTAGATGCAAACCTAGGATGAAACACACATGTTTTAGCATCTATTATATGCCAACCATGTGGCTTCATTAGAAAGCTCTCTGGAGAAGCTTTATTCTATAGAAATGTCTATCTATTTCCATGATGCATTTAAAAGCTTCTAGCCTTCAATTATGTAAAGTAGGATAAATTCAGACAACATAACAAAGTCCTATTTGATTCCATTCAAACCTAATATATAGAGGCAGACCCAAAGTACAGCAGAATTTCAGAATTTCAGGATAAACTGAGAATCGCATAACAAAATATTCCTTCATCCTAAAGAGTAGGTAGGACAACCAAATGTGTCCTTTCATGCAAGAATCTGTTTAGATTGTGGCTAGTAATTCTACAGTGATGAATTTCTAAATCAATTTAAGATACCAGTCGCATCTTGTGTCTTCCTAATAGTTACAAAGTCCATCAATATCTTCTTATCTACAGAGCTTCACTCCAAACTCCAACAGAAACATCAGTCGAAGACACTGGCCCACCTGACCTTCTTAAAGGGGGAAGACAGTGTGAGAGTGAGAGGCGTTTCTTCCTCAGAGTAAGACGCCATCAAGAGTGATGGTTCCACACAGCAAGGCCTTTTAATTGTCCACACTTAGAAGACACTGATACACAGGGTGGGCAGGATGGCCGCAGAAACCCCGCAGAGCAGGGACTTAGGAGTCATAGTTCGAGCTGAAGAAGGGGCTAGAAGGCCTGTATTAGCATTGCTTGCACAATGATCTTCACCCAAGATTGAGAAAGTGCCAAATGTTCATATTTAAAATGGGGAAGGCGGTCGATAGAGACAGCACCTCCCACCACACGCATGCTCCACCTGCCGCTGCAGGGGTGGGAGCTTCGTAGAGCTCTAGAGGCCCAGGCAGAGCCTGGGAAACAGACCACCAGGCTTGCCCCACTCAGCAACTTTGATCATGTTTCAAACTTAGAGAAAATTACCAAAACTGTAACCATAATATTGCATTGTATCCCATTCGCTTTAAGTGTCTCTATTTTTCCCACACCATTTATGAGTAAGTTGAAGACTTCAAGACACTCTATCCCTGAAGATTTCCATGTATCTTCTGAACAGGGACACTGTCTCATGTAACCATGACACAACCGTCAAAGGCAGGGAACTGTATATTAATATAAAACTCTGAAACGGATCCCCACAGGTTCCTGGTAGAGTTTGAGTCTGTTCAGGGACCATGTTCTGTGTAAATGGTCTGGGCATATGTGTCTCTGAGGTTGTGCTCCACGCACCTGTATCACTGGGAACCAGAGGAGCACTCTGAGGTGGATTACAGATCAAAAACCTGTCTCATTTCCCCTTATTCTTATTAATTTGACACAGAATTACCATAGTCCACTATCCTTCCACCATTTTCTAAGGTGATCAGATATGTCCACCACAGAAATTGAGGGCTGTTTCAGGTTTAGTTTATAGATAACCCCTTCTGTGGACTCTCACATGGGGATTTTTAGCCTCGTACATTTTCCAGACTATGGGGCCTGTCCCTGCATCCCACACTCATGCACACACCACACATTCACACTCACTCACATTTCTCGTTTCCTTGTGTTCTTTCACTCACAAGTTTTCTTCTCCCTGTCCTAACGCAATTCCCAAATTTCAGGCAGAGACGTGTCTCCTGATGGCCCCACTTCAGGAGCCCAGCATCCCAGTGAACTGACACCAGCTGATGGAGGAGGAAAAAGCTGAGGAACCAGTTCAAGACGGTCTGATGTCTCCTCCCTCCCACGGGAGCTAAGGAGGCTCACCACCAGGTTCCCCTTCCCTTCTCAGGGACCTGCACTTATGCGCTCACTGAATCCCATTCTTCTCGTGGCCCTGAAGAAAACTGCCTAGCAACTCTCCCATCCCCTCTTGACATAATTTTTTCACGCTCCCAGATGATTCCCATCGGTCCATAATAGTATTG
This sequence comes from Alouatta palliata, assembly GCA_004027835.1. Taxonomy (NCBI): domain Eukaryota; kingdom Metazoa; phylum Chordata; class Mammalia; order Primates; family Atelidae; genus Alouatta; species Alouatta palliata. Next base: position 108,280 of record PVKV010003116.1, read on the forward strand.
GCTTTTCTCCCATCTTGAAAAGCAGGCAAAACAAAACTCATAACCTTTATTCAGTGGCCGTGGTGCTGAATGACCCACCACTGTCTAATCTCAGCAGTGCATTGCCTGTTTTCTCCTTGGTGGTCCCTCAGTAGCTTGGACACAGCTGTTCCTCCTTGAAACATCTGTCCTTATGACCTCAGCTTATGCACGTGACCATGTCCTGCTTCTTCTCCAGAGAGCCGCCTCATGTCCAGGCTGGACTCTCCTCATCACCCCAAACTTGTATTGCTAGCACGCTTTCTGACACAGACCACTAACCTCTGCCCTGTTCTTTGCAGATGCCATCCCTTCTCACGGATGATTCCAGAGGCGTCCCCTGAACTCATACCCATTTTTTTGTTTGTTTGTTTCTGGTTTTTGTGGGGTTTTTTTGAGATAGAGTCTCACTCTGTCACCCAGGCTGGAGTGCAGTTGTGTGATCTCGGCTCACTGCAACCTCTGCATTCCAGGCTCAAGCAATTCTCCTGCCTCAGCCTCTGGAGTAGCTGAGATTACAGGTACCTGCCACCACACCTGGCTAATTTTTGTATTTTTAGTAGAGATGGAGTTTTACCATGTCAGCCAGACTGGTCTCGAACTCCTGACCTCAGGTGATCTGCCTGCCTCAGCCTCCCAAAGTTCTAGGATTGCACGCATGAGCCACCACGCCCAGCTGAACTCACACACTTTTATCCAACCAACTACATGGCTTCTCTCATGGGATATCTGACTGGCATCTCAAACTTGGCCTGCCCAAAGCTGACATATATTGTCCCTTCCAAGCATGCTTCTCTCATAGTCTTTCCTGTGCTGTTAATGACAATTCCATTCACTAGTATTGCTCAAACAAAAACAAAATAAAATCCAAATTCATCTTCAACTTCATTCTCTCCCACCCACTGCCCATCCATTAAGAAATCCTGTTGGCTCTAGCCTCAAAGTGCCTCCAGAATCTACAGCCCACCCCCCCCATCACCATCCCCGCATCATCATCTGCTTGCACCACCACATACCACATACACAGACACCTGCGCCAGCCCCACCCTACTCTGCCTAGGACCCAACACTCTGACCCTGATGCCGCAGACACCATGATGGCATCCAAATCTCAGCTTGGTACTCCTCTGCTCAGAATCCTCCCAGGACTCCACTCTCACCCAGAATTAAAGCCAAACCCCAAAGAAAAATGTACAGGGTCCTTCCTAATCTGAGCCGCCACCTGACCTCCTCCTGGCCTGTCTCATCTCCTCTCCATCAGGCTGATGCCGGGAGGGCAGGAGGCTCTCCCCAGCCTTGATGCTTCCACTATGTGCTCCCTGTGCAATGCGAGCCCACCTTGCCCCCCCCAGACTAAAAGCACTAAGACAAGTCACCACCATTTGTCACTCAAAGCAAAGTGTCACTCAATATCTTTCCCACTTTTCTTCTGCCTTCTAATCTTCCAGAAGATAAAAACTAACTATAGGGAATGTGAACATATTAACCCCTTTTGTTGGTCAAGTTCAGAAAAACTGTCACAGAAAACATAGGAAAGACAATTACACATGATTGCATATTCAAGATTTTATGAGATAAAATGAATCAGAGGTCAGGTGCCATGCCTCATGTCTGTAATCCCAGCACATTGAGAGGCCGAGGCAGGAGCATCCCTTGAGCCCAGGAGTTGAAGATCAGCCTGAACAACATGATGAAACTTCATCTCTACAAAAAAAAAAAAAAAAAAAAAAAAAACAAAGAATAGCCAGGAATGGTGGCATATGCCTATGATCCCAGCTACTCAAGAGGCTGAGGCGGGAGGATCACTTGAGTCCTGGAGATCAAGGCTGCAGTGAGGTGTGATCGTGCCACTGCACCCTACCCTGAGTGACAGAGTGAGACCCTTCCTCAAAAAATAAAAATAATAAAAATAAAATGAGTCAGAGAGAACTCAAGGCTGGGAAGGTAATATTCCTCGATTTCACCGTGGAGATAACGTTCCCCATCTCTCAGAACCACTCTTCCAGGACACTAACACAGTTGGCCAAAGTCACATTTATTCGATTGCCTTCTAAAGGGCTAATATGTATGATTACAAGGATGTAGGGCCATCCTCAGTAATATGTCCCCAGTCAAAATAATACGCACACATTGCCAGCATCAGCAAAATTAAGAAGAATCCACCTCATTGGGTAGATGTTTTTGCACTTGGATTGGCTTCAGAGAGCTCTCTCTAATGTTACCTGAGTTAAACGTATGTTTATGAATAAGTCATGAACTTGACTTGGGAATCCAGAAGCATCCTCACCACCCCCTCGAGATGAACAAAGGGAAATCAAATTGTTTGTCCTCCAGTTCGTGGCAGCTTCACAGATACAGTCTGAGCTTTTAATCTTCAGCAGACTCCCTTAACCCCAATTTCCTCTACCAATTATGAAATTACATCATGCATATCCTTGAAAAGGATACCCCCTTTCAAAGAGGCCAATTTGTGCCAGGAAGGGAAGTTGACCAGAGACTGGGAGAAGGTCATGATTACCTCTTGTAAAAAGCTGCAGGGATCCTCTCATCATGCCCGAAGAGGAGGTAGTGACTGTCAAAGTCCACATGTCCGTGAGCATCGACCATCAGTCAGCAAGGCCTCGCATATGATTTGAAAATGAGCATTGATGTCAGAGCACTACATATGATTAGATTATGTTTCCTATGATTAAAGGACACCGAGGTAAAAGTATTAATCACACAAGAACCTCTGCAGTCAAATAGCGGGTAAAGGCCGGGCGCCATGGCTCACCCCTGTAATGCTAGCACTTTGGGAGGCCAAAGCTGGCAGATCACGTGAGATCAGGAGTTTGAGACCAGCCTGGCCAGCATGGCGAAACCCAGTCTCTACTAAAAATACAGAAATTAGCCAGGCATGGTGATGGGTTCCTGTAATCCTAGCTACTCAAGAAGCTGAGGAGAATCACTTGAACCTGGGAGGCAGAGGTTGCAGTGAGCCAAGATCACACTACTGCACTCTAATCTGGGTGACAAAGTAAGACCTTGTCTCAAAAACAAAAAAAATAAAATAAAATAAAATAAAATAGGGGATAAAGCCAAATAGAAAGCTGAAGGGAAATAAGCTTCCCTCAGTCACTGATATTAATGTACTTAATTAATTGCATGATTTAAAGAAATAAGAAAATAATAAAAATGAGAAAGGTGCTAGGAAACCCTCAAAGCGATTCTTGTAGCAATTGATGCAATCGATTAAAATGGTCCTTTTCTTACCTGTTATTCTGCTGGTGAAAGACGTCTATGATTGGACAACCAATTTACTCAGTATCACAGCATGCTTCATATACCTGCAGGAGGGACATTTGATCAATCATTCCTAATATACTTCATGTTGATTTTGAGAAAACTCCCAATAAATCATTGATATGATTTACTCCAAAAGTAAACATTGCTGTTCCTCATATAAAAACCCTAAAAAAGTTTTAGCTGTATTTCAAATAAATATATATATATATACACACACACACACACACACACACACACATATATATATGTGTGTGTATATATATATATGGGATATATATGTGTATATATATATGGGATATATGTGTGTGTGTATATATATATATGGGATATATATGTGCATGTGTGTATATATATATACATATACACATATATATATACATATATATATACACACATATATATATATACACATATATATATATATATATATATATATATATACACATACATATATATCCCATATTGATCATTGTAACTGTAGCAGGAGTCAAAATCCCCAGAGCATGTAAGGGTCAGGAAGTTGAAGCAATTGTAAGAATCAGGCTGACTGAAAACAAAGGAATTTACAGGGACGGTGGCAGACAGAAGAGGGCATTCCTCACCTAAATGAATTCAAATACAAATTTTAAAAACACTACTGTGTATGAAAGATGATTATACCTCTCTAGATGGATTCAGCCTACCAGCAAACAAATTGTAATGTCTCACCCAGACTCACTTGAAAGGTAAATTTTTACCCAAAAAGCATAGTGTTTGTGTGTGAACAAATATTTCAGCATATTTAGAAAGACAATATGTCCCATTTTTGGATGATAAATAATATTGCAATTGTAAGCATATATAATCTAACAGTTACTGTTTAGTTAAAAAAAATTCTGCACATGTATCCCAGAACTTACAAATTTTAAAAAGCTTAATATTAGTATTTTAAAAAACAGGAAAAAATCTTCACTAATTTTACACAATGTCTGAATTATGTGTCTACTAACATTTTATTTGCAAAATGCAGCTGTTGTTTTTTTTTTAAATCAAAAACAGTAGAATTACTAAGAATACATAATATTAATAGAAACAAACTAATACATTAAAAAAATCTAACTCAAATGAAATAATTTGGCATGTTGAGCAAGCAAAACCCTTGATGTTACAAAGCACTATTTTATTCTTTACTCCCACTCTGATCTTTATTCATATGCGGTAATTTTCCCCCTGCCCTGATGAAAACTTCTACAGGTCCGGTAGCTTTTCTGCTCAGTCAGTCCAGGTTGCTGGAGAGGTCCTTGCTCGTGCTGAGGCTAAACATAACTCATTGATTAGAATGATCTTATTCCTAAATTCGTTCTCATTCCTTAGGATGTTGGGTCCAAGATTTTAATGTTACCCCAAGGGAAAGGGGCCCTAATCCTCCTTCTCATCCTCTCTCTGTCCATTCCACCCACTGGCCAGCAGCACTGTGCCATCAAGGCTGAAGCTGGGGAAGAAGGAGAGCATCTAACCAAAGGTTTCACATCCTCTGAGCCTGAGGAGAGTGAGCTCGTATCCTGGGCAGGTCTGGCAGATAATAGCTGCCTGTATTAGTCCGTTTTCACACTGCTATAAAGAACTGCCCAAGACTGGGTAATTTATAAAGGAAAGAGGTTTAATTGACTCACAGTTCCCCATGGCAGGGGAGGCCTCAGGAAACTTACAGTCATGGTTGAAGGGGAAGGGGAAGCAAGATACATTATTCACAAGGCGGCAAGATGCAGAATGAACACAGACAGAATGACCACACACTTACAAAACCATCAAATATCCTGAGATAACTCACTCGCTATCATGAGAACAGCATGGGGAAAACTGCCCCCATGATTCAATTGCCTCCACCTGGTCTCTTCCTTGTCATGTAGAAATTATGGGGATTACAATTCAAGATGAGATTTTGGGTGGGGACACAGCCAAAAATACCACTGTCTCTTTCTCATGGCAGTTTTCATAAGCTCTTTGGAGTCTTTCTCAGATCATCACTCTACTGGGCACCCAGGGCATCCCATGGTTACCTTCACTCACTTCCTAATGAGAGCTCTGTCCTCTCAGGTGGTCCCGGAAAGAGCACTCTGGATAACCCAGTGTAGCCCACATTTGATCTACAGGAAACACGCATATGCAGGGGCAGTGAGGGCTGATCCCCAAGCAGCAGGAGGGCCTCATCTCTGCTTTGCCCAGTGCTGAGAAGGGCATCAGCCAGTCTCTTCCAACAGAGTTCCTCTTGCAGAGAGCATACTTCAGAGCTCTCTAAGTGGCCTCTGGCAGCCCTCGCACCAGGCTCAGGAGGGAGGACAGTTCACCTAACCCTTCCCAAGTAAAGAACCAGGTCTCACCGTTCAGTACATTTCTTCCAATAAGCTGCTTCCTAGACTCCTGTCCCCAGATTCTCTTGACAGGCAGACCCATGTATTGTCTGACAGCCTGGAAGTTACCACCCTCATCCTAAAACTTTCTGCACAAACCATCCTGTAATTTGCATGTAATTAAAAGTGAGCATAAATATGACTGCAGAGCTTCTCTGAGCTGCTACTCTGGGCACACTGCCTATGGGGTAACCCTGATCTGCTAGGAGCAGGACCCCTGCAGCTGCTGTGCACGGCTGCTTCAATACAAGTTACTAACACCACTGGCCCACCCTTGAACTCTTTCCTAGGTAAAGCCAAGAACCCTCCTGGGCTAAGCCCCAGTTTTGGACACTGGAGATTCAGAAGAAGGAAGGGTAAGAAGAGGGTAAAGGATGAAAAACTACCTGTTAGGTACAATTAACACCACTTGGGTGATAGGTACATTTAAATCATAGACCTCACCTCTGTACAGTTCATCCATGTAACCAAAACCACTTGTATCCCCAAGGTCATTGAAACAAAAGACATCTTTTTAAATCTTAAAAATAGAAAAGATTGTATCACTGTGACAAGCACTGTGACAGGGAGACACAAATAGCATCCTGTGTCTCCATAAGCCAAGCAGACCTTTGCTTTTACAAAGAGTAGCCTTTCTTAAAATTAAATGTTATAGAAGATATCAGTTTTTTAAAGATACTTCTCATATTTCAAAAGGAATAATAATAACAATCACTTCTTTATCTTCACTTTTCTTTAAGTGATGGAGGTCTTTCTCTGTTGCCGAGGTTGGACCCAAATTCCCAGGCTCAAGTGATCCTTCCACTTCAGCCTACCAAGTCGCTGGGACTACAGGTAGTGTCACCATCCCTGGCTTAATCATCACTTATTGAATATCTACAACAATCTTCATGACAATGATACAAGTCATTTATGGTGTCCATTTGTAAAAGAGAGTCAGTCTGATGTTGGCCAAATTAACAGAAAGTCATATGACCAGCCTTTGAATGTAAATTCCTGACCTACTACAATGTCTCAATGTCTCTTGGCCTCAAATAAAAAATTAGAGAAAGAAGTTTAAAAAAATAGAGAAAATCACCAAATTACACAGTTTTCTGTTGAAAAAAAGTAAAATATATACTATGAGAATGTTAATTTTAGTTGCACTTTCAAGCATAGCACCACTGGTACCTGTTTCCCATGGTACTGCTGTGTTCTGTTTATTTTTATTTTAATGTCTCTCATTTTGGCTTGCAGTCAAAATCACTTTCCTTAGCCAACAATTAGTTCATCTTTGTATTTTGTGCCAGTGCTAATGATAAATCCACATAAATCTTGCAAGAAATTGCATATTTCTATATATCAGATTTTCATATGAATTATTAAGCTTGCCCAGGATCAATGTACCCCTCTGCAGGACTAAAGTTTAGACAGGCTTCCTCCCAATTCCACACCCCCCTGACTTCCCTTTTCTTAGAGTTTTTACCATAGGCAACTAATCATTATAAGTTCTTTCTCTGCCCCTTTGAGACGTAAATCATCTCCTAGATTCTTGTCGGTTGTTCAACCCAAGACTGTCTTTCTTAAGGATCTGAGAGCCGTATCTTTAAAATTTAGTCATTCAGAAGGACAAGGTCCCTGTTTTCCCATCTATGTGGTAGGGTAGGAGCCTAAGTCTAATAAATGCCAATTAGCAAACACAGACAATTAAGCACATTGGCCATCCTCCCTTCCAAAGTCCTCCAGTACTTCCTGCTAGCTCACCCCCATGCTGACAAACTCTCCCCCTTGTTTTAAGACTTTATTGCTAGTCTTACCCGTTTTAATAGTCTCTTTCCCCATTTCAATAACCTTGAATATTGTCTTCTTTGCTGTTCAGTGCAATTTTTTTTTTGACAAGCTGAGGGAATCAAGATATCATGAGATTTCTATAAATAATTGAAGGTGGATATGGCATACTGCTGGAGAAACAATCAAAAAATCACTGCTCACTGGCTTTGCACACATGTAAGATGCCAATAACTAAGCTCATTCAGTTAAATGTGTTGTCCCTTATTAAGTCATTTTTTATAATAACCAACTTCTAAAGTCACCATTATAAACATCAATGCAATTGGGAAACAGACAAGTTCATTTTAAATCTCCATCTAGTTTATCTTCAAGCCACAATGTATGCCAAATAACTTAATTCATTTTTTTTAGTAAATCTACCCATCACCAGAGGGAAAAACAATGGGCACAGATATATCAGTCGCAAAGATGAAGAAACAGAAAGGAAGTACATGAAGTGTAACTAGGAATAGCATCAATAGAAGACAAGAAAATGATATCAGAAAGCCAGTGAAAAATAATCAAACGAAGGGAAGGGGTAAAGAAACATAAAGGGATACGGTAAAGTGTAAAAGAAAAAATAGATCTCCCTCCCCACCTCATCCCCCCCCAAAAAAAAACTGTTTTACAGACAAAAAAGAAAATCCCAGAGAAAGAATACGTTGCTCGGTCTTTTATGGAGATCAATAATAGAACTCCCTCCCTCAAGGATCTTGCAGTTCCAGAATCCATTGCTCTATTGCATGCAGAAAAATGATAAAAAGAAAAATAAGGGAAAGAGGAGAAATGACAGTGGTTCCTCCCTGGTGATAAGAGAATTAGGGATGGGACCAGAACAATAAATCAGGGATCCTGATTTACTGTTCAGCATTTCACTCCAATCCCTGCCCACTTCACGCCAACAGAGCTAATTACCAAGCATCAAATTATATTCTTCCTAAGTTTCCTCGGCAATTTCAATTACATAAGGTGTTGTTCCTTTAAATCAAGTTCTTGTTGATCATAAATACAGCTCTTGCCGATGATAAATAAAGCTCTTAATAATCTACACTCAAAGCGAGATGCAGTCTCTACCCTTTGCGAATTCATGACCCTTAGAGAGTTCCTGTGAGTCTCACTGCTCTCCCACAAGAGGATTTATCTGTGCAGTTGGGTATTGTGGCTTTCCCAAGGCTAAACGTGTTCCTGGTGCCTTCTGAATGAGTATACAACTCTGTGGGTTTAGGCTCCATTGTCACCATTTTTAAATACATTCATTGCTCCCACATCACTGAGTCAATGCATAATGAAAACCTCAAACCAATTTAAGGGCAAAACAATAAAATTCCCCAAAAAGATGGGTGGAATGATAAGCAGTACAGAAATGAAGAGAGATTGAAAAGAGTCCTAAGAGGTAAAGAAGATTAAAAGTGGGAAAGTTTTGCCTAAAGAGATCTACAAAACCCAGGCAGTGCTTTGGAAGAGAATTTCCATAGAATAGCTGATTTCTTCCATTTCAATGGTACCCACTGGGACCCAAGGCCCATTCTGACCTTCACTGTCATTACGGGGAAAAGGTGAGTTCTGCTGTTACTATAGCAACCTTCCTTCTCAGCCTTTTCCTCAATTCATCTTCTGTGAGTTGCTTATCTCCCCTCATTATCAAGTGACTAGCTCCTCTTCAATTATTTCTTAAACCTGAGTTAAAGTCCCAGTTGTATCACGGAGGGTTCTTTCCACATTAGTAAAACAAAATCACGTGCTGCCGTAAACCACTGGCTCGTGGAGATGGGCTTTGCAAAATAACTCATGTTAATTGTGAGCTGAAAGCCCCTACTGGGTCACACATGTGTGACCATGTGGGAAGAGAAGAGTTTCAGGTGAAGGGCCCATTTATTTAAACAGATCTGCCCTCCACAGTTCTACTAAACAAGCCCCAATTGCAGAGATTCTACAGAGCCTTCCACTTTGCGTTTATCTTCTCATGGATTTCAAGGGGAAAAAAAATGAAAGGAAAGAGTTGTTATTGCTGAGGAGTGGTGGTTCCATTCTCCCACTGATCAGTTACCTGATCTTGGGAGGATCAGTTCATCTGGCTGCACCTCAGTTTTCCTTTCCATTCAGTGGGCAGAGTAACGGCTCCTCTACCTGTGTCTCAGGGATGCTGTGAATGTTTGAAGAGACACCGCGTGTCAAAATGGTCCACCGATGTAAGCTATTGGTATGTAATTTAGATGTTTTCTACACCCATCAAGATTCATTTCGGAGCACTGCTGGCTGCTCTTCAGTGACAGCCGTGTATTGCTTTCGTGAGTATAACTGGGCAGTGAGCCATGCAGCTTCCTGGATTAGTGAGTTTTTGTTTATGAAGTTTCCAATGTTTCGGATTTTTTCTCCATCTTTGCTAATTGGCTTTAAATGCTAGTAAGGAAGAAGCTGCTACTGGCAGTAAATTAAAATTGCCTGCATTTCGTTCCTTTCCAAGCTTTGTTTGCCCAAGCCAGAATTATTTTTTTGTTCAACGTTTTAAAAACTTCTTTCTTATTATGTTAGGTGGCAAAGCACAGAGACAGGCATGCTGAATGCCTGAGCTCCTTTGTTTTTTACACTCCATGATGGGTGTGCGTGTGTGTGTGTGTGTGTGTGCACGCACCTATATGGGAGGACTGGGCACCATTTTGGATGGCTTTCAGGTGTCTTGACACAATCATAAAGGGAAAGCTTGGGGCTTGTAAAGAACTTTACCTACATCTTCTTAAAGTGTTGAATCCTATCTCAGCTTTTATATGTATGGTATATTTTCTTTAAGGTTTTAAACCAATTTTAGGCATAACTGACCTTTGCCATTTATGAGCTCTGGGTTCTGAAAAAAGTTACAACCTCTCTAAGCCTTCATTTCCACTTCTTTACAAATTGAGAAAATATTGCCTCTGTGCAGGTTTGCTTGTGAGATCAAGGACATAATGTACAAAGCCTGGCACCAGGGAAGTTCTCAGCAAACACGTCTGTGTGTGTAGATCCAATGTCTTGGGGCCATGCTGGGCAGGCCTGTTCCCTGCATAGGGCCCCAGAGAGAAGCACACCTGGGACTCAGAGCCTAGGATTTGCCACGTCCTCCCAAGAGACAGTGACCCACAGTAGGGAGGAGTGAATTTACGCTTTCCAGCCTGGGTCTCAGAGACCATCCTAGAATCTTAATCCTAGCACCTCTCTTACTCTTTGAGTCAGATAACCCATCTCAATTTAAAGATCTCTAGAGGAAAAGAAAATGACAAATTCCCTACCCTCTCTTTCTCACACCCTGCCCAGTGCTACACCAGAGCTTTCAAAACTCAAATCTGTGGGTATGAAAACCCTCTTGCTCACTTTTACTAAAAACAAGAGAATTCAGGACAAAAGATTTGATATTATAAGAACGTTAACTGAAAAGCAATTATTCAAATCAGTGGCTATGGGAAAAGACATAAAGAATTAATTAGCACCTCCATTTCAAGTTGCAGAGACAGTATGCTGTGGCAGAGCCTTTGGGAGCACGGGCTCTGAAGTCAAGGTCCCTGGTATCAAATTCCAGGCCCACCATTGACCAGCGGCAAGGCATGGGTCCAGTTGCATTAACCCTTTCCCTAGTTTCCTCAAAATGCTATGGAAATAACATAATATATATAACGCACTTAGGACATCACCTGGCGAGTGGCAAACACTCAGTGAACATCAGCTGCTGCACTTACCATTATGATTACTATCACATAAACGCCGCGAGACGCAGCTGCAGTGATGGTGCACGGTGAACGCACAGGTGCGAGCACTAGACTGTGCTGTGACACACACCCAGAAGACGAGGAACAGGATGACGTGGCTCCATCTCCATGGGACCTACCAAGTTTTAAGCAAACACTGCACATACTCTGAGCTCACATCATAGCCATCCTAAAAGACAGTTTCATCCCATTTTTGCTCGTCAAATGAGTTATTAGCCCAAGACTATAAAGCTAGTAAACGATAACTCAGGGATTCAATCCCAAGCCTTGCACTAGAGCTTAGTGAAACGGTTTAATGACTAAACCACAGTGAAGAGCAAATGCTTGCTCAAGGGAGCTTAGACCTTTGCCTCTTACCACCCTACACGGCCTCATCTTGTCTGAGCCCCTTCAGAAGGGACTGTAGTAGACCAGGTGGCTCCATTTCAGAAGCGTCCACTATCACTTTATGATTTCTAACACAAGGCACATGCACTTCAATGTAACCACACTCATGTCAAAGGTACATTCCCTTCATGCCAGGACCCCAGCACCTGCCTTTGTGCCTGACTCCCTCCCTTCCTCCATCCTTTCCTTCCTTCCTTCCTTCACTCCCTGTCATTTATCCCTCCCTTTCTTTTCTTCCCTCCTTCTCATCCTTCCTTCCTTTTCCTCCCTCCCATCCTTCTTTCTTCCTCTCTTCTTTCTCATCCTCCCTTCCTTTCTTCTTTCCTTCCTTGCTTCTCCCCTTCCTTCCTTCCTTCTTTTTAATCACTCCTTGTCTCTTCTTCTGTGAAATGGGTGTAATGATACTTTTCTGCCTCTGTACACCAAGGTTTTTATGTGAATTGAACCAGTTCCTTCACAGGATATCTTTGCTTTCATGATGAAGGTGGTGAGCTTCTGTTTGTTCTCTTTATTTTGTGTTTCTCCTTAAACTTCTTAACAGCCTCAGATTCCAATTCTGCAAGATGGCAGAAAAGGCTTCAACAGGAATTACCCTGGAGAAGCTAGGAACCTTAACAACTGCACATCATTCACCATCAGCTGACCAGAAGGCTCTGCACAGAACAGAAAAGCTGAATACATCCCCGACTTGCAGCTCTACCTCACAAAAAAAGATGAAACGCACAATCATTGCTGCGTTTCCCTAACAGATAAAACTAGCATCCTATCTGGGGAAAAAGAAAGCATCTCCAGGGCTGGTACCATCCACACTCCTTATCCCTCACCAGGCTATTCCATTCCAAAGGAGAAAACCAAACATTTCAAAAACCAAACATGGCCTCTTGAGCACAGAGGCCTCAAACAGTCTTCTCGTTGAAGATGTGTCACCCTAGAAAAGTTTATTTCCAGGGTTGTGCCAATCCCTACCAATAAGCAGCTTTGCAGGCAAGAACACGGTGCTGATGAGAAAGTCCACGTTGCCTGATGCTTGGCGCCTTCACCTAAGGTTACAGCAGATCACCTGCTTGGCTTTTCACATTTGAATTTCCCCCTAGAAGAGCTGTGATTGTTTTTACTTTGTTTCATGTCCAACGGTTCCATAATCCAGCCATGAAAGAATTATCAGCTTAGTGGAATCCTTTTCCAAGCTTTTCATCGTCACTGTAAAAGACATCCATTCTGTAGGTTTTTCTGTTTCTACTGATCAGTTTTCTTCTATTGTTACTGCATTTGTTTACCTGGGCTGCCATAAAACAAAATACAATAGATAGGGTGGCTTAAACAACAGGAATTTATTGTCTGACAGTCGTGGAGGCTGGAAGTCCAAGAACAATGTGTGGTCAGGGTTGGTTTCTCCTGAGGCCTCTCTCCTTGGGGTGCAGATGGTGGTCTTCCAGTTGTGTCCTCATATGGCCTTTTCTCTGGCGTACCTGCATCACCGGGGTCTCTTCCTGTTCTTACAGCGCCACAGCCATATGGCTTAGGGCCCCTCCCTTTTAACTTCATTTCGCCTTAATGATATGGCTTGGCTGTGTCCTTACCGCAGCCTTATCTTGAATGGTAGCTCCCATAATTCCCACATGTCCTGGGAGGGAGCTGGTGGGAGATAACTGAATCCTGGGGGCGCTTACTTCCATACTGTTCTCATGGTAGTGAATAAGTCTCATGAGATCTGATGATTTTATACACGGGAGTTCCCCTCCACAAGTTCTCTTTGCCAGCTGCCACGGGAGACATCCCTTTCCTTTTCTTTCACCTTCTGCCATGATTGTGAGGCCTCCCCAGTCACATGGAACTGTGAGTCAATTAAACCTCTTTCCTTTATAAATTACCCAATCTCAGGTATGTCTTTATTAGCACGGTGAGAACGGACTAATATACTTAATGACTTATTTAAAGGCCCTAAGGCATTGGGGCTTGACATATGAATTTCAGGAGAACACAGTTCAGTCCTTAACAGTTATGTAGCGTATTTCATTTTCATATACCCACAATGAAACTCTGTGGCTTCTCTGTTCTCCTGCTCTTATTTCCTGGGAAGGGGGCTTACAGGCAAGGTGAGGGCTGACTGGGTATCTGTAGGTGTGCAGAAGTCATTTCTGGGCTGGGAGATGTGGTCCTGGGTATGTAGGAGCTCTGTGGACCAGAGCAGATCCATTTTAGAGCCATTGCTCTGACTCGGAGGAGTTCTCATGCCTCCATGAAAACCACATAAAGATGAGAAAACATTATTAATTTGGACATTTCCAATGAGCAACCTAAATGCTTAATGAGGGAAATGAAATGATCATTAAAAATACAGACAGATTCAGGAGCACATTAACTCAGTTCTTGTAACTAGGGGCAGAGAGCCTTGGATAATTACTATATGAACTTGGATGAACGGCTGTATGCCTTTAGAAGAGCGTACTATCTACATGCAAGTGAATGCGATGAATATATTACCTATCACAAGTAGGTTAATAAGCAGAAGTGGTAACCCTTGATCCACACATTTTTAGAATCTCTCTATAACTCGAGAAACACTGAGGCTTTTCCTGAGGATTCTGAAATCATAGGTTAAAAACATTTTTAGGATATTCTGAAGAACAGAGGAGAGAGAAGAAAGTGAGAAAAGCTCTCCATTAGAAGAACAAGGATCTGCTCCATTTTAGTGAATGGCCACCAGCTCACACAGGGCCTGTGCTCCTGCTGTCTTCTACATCTGAACTCTAGAATCTTTCTCTCCAAAGACTTGGTTCTGGGTTCCTTTAGAATCCAGCTGAGGCCCAAGCTCCCGCACAAAATATCTAGTCCACAATGACTACCTTGTCCTCTGAAGTCCTATCTGCCATCTGGACCTGTGATTTTGGTTTTCCAGCTTACTGCTTTGTCTTTCTGTTTAACTATTAGATTTGTCCCTGGAAAGGGGCAAAAGGATAGGATTTCAGAGTGGGAAGGGCACAAGGAGACGCCTTAACCAATTTGACAGACAGAAAAATGAGATCATGGCCAGCTGAAGATATTCTATTCCAGCAGGCCAAACGAATGAACACTAGCCTATGGAAACTCAGGTCAGACAGCTTCGCTGGCGAATTCTACCAAACATTTAAAGAAGTCAAGAAGTGAGGCATGGTGGCTCACACCTGTAATACCAGCACTTTGGGAGATCGAGGTGGGAAGATGGCTTGAGCTCAAGAGTTTGTAGACCAGCCTGGGCAATATAGGGTGAATCTTTCTCTACAAAAAAAAATGTAAAATTTAGCCAGGTGTGGTGGCATGCACCTGTAGTCTCATCTACTTGGGAAGCCAAGGCAGGAGGATCACTTGAGCCTGGGACACAGAGGTTGCAGGAAACAGAGGTCATGCTGCTGCACTCCAGCCTGGGCAACAGAGAGAGACCCTGTCTCAAAAATACAACAACAAACAATTGAGATCCTGAGAAGCTAGAGGACTTGCTGAAGGCCAGGCTACTAGGTGGAAACAGAGCCCGGAGAAGAATCCTGCTCCCTTCAGCTGAAGGCCAAAATTCTACCCATCCCACAAGCCTGTGAAATTCAAGTGGCTCCCACATCCTTTATGGCCTAACACGTGGCATCCATACTTGGCCAGTCTGGGTGAATGCCTGCCTTCCAAACACCAAGACGGGTCTACCAGCAACAAGGACAGGAAGATGGGGCATTCTCTCCCTTTCCTGGGAACTCTGGGCCTCCCCGTTCCAACCCCAAGTCCTATTTTCATGTACTTTCTAGCCCACCTCTTTATTTGGTCAGAGGTAGCATTTTCCCCTGTATCATCTCTATCTTACTTTGGTAAAATTGCTTCACATCTAATGAAAATATCGTCTGCCAGCTTGCAACATTTCATTGCATTTGAGATATCGATGGCCAGAGGGAAGTTATTAAGAAGTGAGAGTTATTATCTGGACCTGAGCACAGAAATGAGTCATTATCCACTGTGTTTCTTCCAGCAGTTTCATGAGAGATGAGACAAGCTGGTGGCAAGTTTCAGTTAGTCCACATCAGACACCTTCTGCTCTGGAAATGTGAGGGTCGAGTGAGCTGGAAAACATGTTTGTTTCCAGACAGCTTCCCACCAGCTGCCTCTCGGAGGTCTGGTCATGAATCCAATGCGTCCTCCCCACGGGGGGAGTCTGCTGATAAAGGTGACAATGAAAGTTACAAGCACGTCGGTGAGAGAGTGCCTGTCCAAATCTCCTACAGAGAGAACAAGGAATAACAGCAAACAGCAGGTAGTTTCTTAAAAATCTCTCACCTGCACCTCAACAGCCTTCTCTGCCAATCAGGGGCTGGGTTTTGCAAGTTCTTCTGCTAGGATTCACCCAGTCTTGCCCATCCACCCAACCTTTTATTCTCACTCGCTCTACCCATCACCTTTCTTTGTTGGTTTTGGTCCTACACTTGTTTTCAACACCACGTCAGAATTTCCATTCCCTCTGACTTCCACTCAGAGTAACTGATTTCAAATCACACAGACACACACACACAAACACGCACACACATGCGCACACACATAAACCCCAAAACACACACACACACATATACACATGCACAAACATGCACAAACACAAACACAACATACACAAACATGCACGCATGGAGAAACACACACACACAAACATCCACAACCACACATACAAAAACACACACACATGCACAAATATGCACAAACACAAACACGCACAAACATGTACACATGCACATACACATGCACACACGCATACAGGCAACATGAAAAAGCGGCATGACCCGGAGGTGAAGCTCAGCTCAGCTATCGAGTGTGAAATCATGATTACCCATCACTGCTGTGACTCATATCCTCGCCTATAAAACGGGACTGGTGACACCGAGCTCCTGGGGTTTCCGTGAGAACTGTGTGGATAATGCACATAAACGCTCAGCGTCATGGCAGGCACATGAAAGGACTCATAAAAGCATCGCTGTGATGTTGTATAGATAGCAAGGAGACATGCCTTGACTCCCCTCCCTGTACTTGGCTGTATCGTCACCTATTCGTTAGCACATGTGCTATTACTAAGAATCATATAAGTTGTGTCCACTGTCGTGTTCCTGTAAGCAGTGAATGAGAAGTATTCTATTACAGAGAACTAAGTCTCCCATCGTAAGGCAGACCATTGCCATAATGGTTTAAAAAATTAACTCACGGTATTGCTCTAAGCAAGAGGGGTAACTCTATATTAGGCACTGAGAAGTTCACATGAAGGTACCCACCACACTCCCAGACATCAAGATGCCTGCAGTCAAATTGCTAAGACATGAATGAATATTAATACAGAGGATAATATTAACACACACCTCTGAAAGGCAGGGCTAGACTGTGCATCTCCGGACACAGACATACACGTTCAACTAAAGCCCAACATATGCAGAGTGGAGGGTGACTCGGTGGATATAAGTGAAGGGGCAAGACTGAGCAGTAACATAAAGGTAAGTCTGACAACATTTCGAGAAGGGGCCGATCAGACAGGAATAGCAGGGAGGGACTCATCCTGGAAGCTGTGCTGGAGCAGAGAACCTAAGGACAGGAAAGGCTCCCAGACAGGAAGACAGAGGAGAGCGGGCACGTTGGACAGGGAAACAGCATTCTGAGGCTCACAGGTGGAGGAGAGCGTCCTGTTCTGAACACGGAGAAGTCACTGAGAGGCCACAGGCCACTTTACGTCACCAGAACAACCACCAAGGCGCTGCCACCACCGTTCTTAGCTCAGTAAACACTTAATGGACTTTCTTAACCATGAAGTCTGCTTCCTCAGATTCACCTGGGGAGCCTTGTAAAATGTCTGGGGCCCAAGCCTATCCTGGAGATTCTGATCTAATTGCACCGAGGAGCACCCTGGGTGACTGTAATGAAACACCTGTTAGCAGGCCGCATCTTGGACCTGGCCGTGGTGGCAGTTGGGGCACCAGATGCCCCTGGAACCCTACAAGAGATGCTGCATGTGAGGTGGCATTGAGCAATATAAGCCCAGGGGAAGTGGGAGACAGAAGCCAGGCATGGCACGGACGGAACACACAGCTGTGCAGGAGAGAGAGCTGACTGGACAGGCCAGATCCCAGGATGCAGCAGGAATGCTGAGAGGCAGTGGCAGGGGTGTTTGCATCCGGGTGCCTGGCTGCAGCACCGGGATATGCCCCTAAATATGGGCACTTGTGAAAAAATGTCTCACTGCTAGTCCACTGGCCCATTACATATGCCTCAAGTTCAAATCCACCCAGCACTTTTATCATTTTACATTAAGTTCTGGGATACCTGGGCAGAATGTGCAGGTTTATTACACAGGTATACATGTGCCATGGTGGTTTGCTGCACCCATCAACCTGTCATCTAGGTTTGAAGCCCCGCATGCCTTAGATATTTGTCCTAATGCTCCCCCTCCCCTTTACCCCAACCCCATGACAGGCCCGGGTGTGTGATGTTCCCCTCCCTGTGCCCGTATGTTCTCACTGTTCAACTCCCATGTATGAGTGAGAATATACGATATTTGGTTTTCTGTTCCTGTGTGAGTTTGCTGAGGATAATGGTTTCCAGCTTCAGCCCTATCCCTGCAAAGGACATGAACTCATCCTTTTGTATGGCTGCATAGTATTCCATGGTGTATATGTGCCACAATTTCTTTATCCAGATTATCATTGATGGGTATTTGGGTTGTTTTCAAGTCTTTGATATTGTAAATAGTGCTTCAGTAAACATGTGTGTACATGTGTCTTGATAGGAGAATGATTTATAATCCTTTGGGTATATACTCAGTAGTCACCCACCACCTTTCTAAGCCCACCCACAAACTGTTCTCAATTTCAAGTCAAGTCCACTTGGATGTCTGTGACTTTGTAGCTGACCCTCATCCAAACTCCTGCCGGAGCTCCGAGCAACTGTCCTTGCATGGTCTGGCCAGCCTCTTATCACAGAAACTAAGAATCTAGAGTTGGGTCTTCTAGCTGGAGGGCAAAGGACACCAGTGGGCTTTGGTTCTGGAGTGGCTGACAGGACAGCACAGGGATGACAGTGGGCTCTCCAAGGTTAAGCCCAGGCAGCAATCAGAAGGGCTTCAAGGCCCTCCTGACACCCATGAGCAGCAGTTGCATGGCTCTCTCAAGAATGGCCCTAAGGAGTGAGGGGACCTGTGTCCCCCGGACCTGCTCTTCATTGTCAGCCCATCTTCAGAGCCTTTTGATAGCCAACCTTCCCAATATCATCCCAATAATTCTTTCTTCTGCCACCAAAGCCCGTTTCAGTAGATTACAGCTATGAAGCCCTTGTCAAGCCCTCATTAAACTAGAAGCCTGACAGTCTACACAATTCCAAAAAACCAAAAGACACTTTGATGCCCTTCCTTTGACCACACGAGACCCCCGTATGAGTCGGATCATACAAACTAAATAACGGTGAAGCCACTTCTGCAAAAAACAATGTGCCTCCTGGAGAGGCTCAGCCTTTACAAAATGCCTGCAGCCCAGGTCTGGCGGCTCCCACAGGCATGCACCACGTCACACTATAGGTCCTTTAGCCAAACTGCTTAATTTTTGAAATATGCAGACTGCCTTTGTTACAGGACCTGTTGGCACGAGAATGCATATTGGAGGCTTATTAAGGATGCTCATTACACAGGAGCAAGTGATGGCACTGCCCTAGCTGTGCAGGGAAGCACAGAGGCAAATGTGAGTATCAGTTCCCAGAGCCTCCAGCTCATTTCTTGAGTATGAGCACGGCCTGAGGACTCAGGGTCCCCTCCACCTGCTCCTAAAAGGAAAGTCCTCATTTTCCTGTAGTTGAATGACCTCCCCTCGCTGAGACTCCTCTGCATGGTGAGGCTCAAAGCCGTTTCCAATGACCCTTTCCCACGAAGGCGTAGGGGCTCAGCCAAGTGGGCAATTTTTGATTCTTTTCTTTAGCTGCTTTTACTGTGACAGTCTCCGATAAGAGAAATGAATTGGAGCAATTCTACAATGAGTCTTAGGATGGATTTTCTGTTACGAATAAAATTTGCTGTCAAGCTACTCTGGCAGCTCTGTTTTCATTAAAGGTCATCCAGAAAGTGGCTCCATGACAGCTACCGCCGGCACCCTCCGGTACCCGAGCGACCCAGTGCGGTTCACGCAGTGACACCTGGTGGCCGGAAGGTGTCCCTGCAACAAAGAGGCAAAAAGGTGTATCTATGATAATCTGTTTGTCCCTGTGTCAATCTGTGTCCGTGTGTGTATCTGTATGCCTCTGTGTGTATATCTGTGTGTGCATGTGTGTAACTCTGTGTGCACATGTATGTGTGTCTGTCTAGGTATAAGTATGTGCATATATGCGTCTATACATATATGCCAGTGTGTTCATGTATCTGTGTGTATCTGTGGGCATGTGTGGGCATGTGTGTATATCTCGGTGTATATGTACACATCTCTGTGTTTGTGTATGTATCTCTGCCTGTGCACGTGTATGTGTGTGTCTGCGTATCTGTGTGTGCATGTGTGTATCTGTGTATGTCTGTACATATGTCACTGTGTTCATGTATCTGTATCTGTGTGCATGTGTCTGTATGTGTGTGTATGAACACATGTATGTATACATATCTCTGTGTATGTATCTCTGTGTGCCTGTGTGTCCGTGTGTGTGTCTGGCTGTATTTCTGTGTGCACATGTCTGCATCTGTGTGCATCCTGGAGTATGTGTGTGCACATCCAGGAATGGAAAGAGACTCGGGGACGCCTGGAGGCTCAGCAGGTGAACTTCCTGAAATGACACCCTCCACAGTTAACCTGCGTGGCTCTCCATGTCCAATACATTTTACTTTCCATAGTCCCCATTTGGGACCTTGCTTTGTGCAGAGTAAATCTGGCTGGTTAACTGACTAGCTTCCTGCTTCCTTCTAAGAGATTGTGTGAAATCCTTAGAATAAAGTATTGTCAAAAGATTTCCCACACAAATGTACCACTAGCAGCTTTCTGCTTCTTTCCCAAACTCTCTTCTCCATGAGTGAAATGACAAACTGACCATCTGTGTCCTGGCCTACAATACAAAACAGAGAAAATAAAACTTTCCCCTTTAATTTCAGGGGTGGCAAATTCTCTGGTTTTTACCCAATTCCCCCACAACTGCCTCTTAGTCCCCCCACAACTAGGAATCAGCCCATCAGATTCCATTTCTTAAGCAACACACTTCTTAGCTCTGGCCTGTGGCTACAAAAACAGAGAATAAGAGGGAACCGTCCTCACTGCTGAGTCAGGTATTTGAAGTATTTTATCTCCCTTTCATCAATGACAGAGGCATTAGCTGTATTTTGCAGGTAATGAAATCAAGATTAATCAGGTGGGCAGGTAAGCCCCCATACTGGAGATCTCACCTGAATGCTGAAGAACAGAACAGAATTGAGAGCTGGGTCAAGAGACACAGCAAGCATTCAGAGGAGAGAGAGAGCTCACTGAGACTGCAGCAGCCAGGGAGTGGGGAAGATGGAAGCTGAGCCGAGAAAGAATCTGGCAAAAGTTACTGATGGCGAAGAATGAGGAAAAAGTCCCCTATGAAAGGTGGTGGGACTTGTGTGAAAGACAGCCAGGTGTGAATTTGACATGTGAGGGCTCAATAGGACCTGTCTAAACTGTAAACTGTGTATTAGGAAGTCATGGAAAATAAGTTCAACTAGAGGAGGTCAGATCTTAGAGAGCCTCAAAAAACTGACAGGGGGAATTTACATCAGGCGGGTGGAAAATGAAGAGGCATTGAAGACAACTTACCAGGCTGTCAAATGAAGAAAAGCTTTGTAAATAGTTTCCTATTCAAGAAAAAAATTAAAACTATCAATATCTTTTAAAAGATGTTGTAGAATACTGATAGAATATTGTTGTAGAATAGATGTTGTAGAAATATGTTAAGAATCGCTTAAGTGAAAACAGGCTATAAAATGATGTGAATGGCATTCTTCCACAAAGGAAGAGAAGGGACGGAGGGAGGGAGGGAAGATGGGAAGGAGGAAAGGCGGGAGGAAGGGAGGGAGGGAGGGAGGGAAGAACAGAGGGAGGAAGGGAGGGAGGAAGGAGAGGCAAGGAAGAAAAAACACCAATATTAATACCAGTTTACTCTAGGCAGTAGAAATTTGGGTGTTTTTTCTTCTCCAGATTGGCATCTGGTACCAGAAACATATGATGAATTGAGTTGGATCCAAAGTGCCTGCATGAGATATTCATTGCACCACATCAGTTTCACCTATCATAAATGCTTAAGCACTGATGCCTCTGTTACAATTAAAAAAAAAAAATAACAATCTGTGAAAAATCAACTTTATGGACCAGACGTGGTGGTTCATGCCTATAATCCCAGCACTTTGGGAGGCTGAGATGGGAGGATCACCTGAGGTCAGGAGTTCTAGACCAGCCTGGCCAACATGGTTAAACCCTGTCTCTACTAAAAATACAAAAATTAGCTGGGAGTGGTGGTAGGCCTCTGTGATCCCAGATACTCGGGAGACTGAGGCTTGAACCCGGGAGGCAGAGGTTGCAGTGAGAGATCACACCACTGCACTCCAGCCTGGGTGACAGAGCAAGACTCTGTCTCAAAAAAAAAAAAAAGAAAAATCAAATTTACTTCTCTTTTTAAAAATAAAATTTTTGATAGCCATATTAGGTGTATATGTTTATGAGGTACATGAGATGCTTTGATACAGACATGCAATGTGAAATCATCACGTCATGGAGAATGGGGTAGCCATCCCTTTAAGCATTTATCATTTGTGTTATGAACAATCCAATTAGACTCTTCTTCATTGTTTTTAAAAATACAGTTAAGCTATTTTGACTACAATTACCCTATTGTTCTATCAAATACTATGTATTATTTATTATTTCTTCTTTTATGTTATTAAAATCCCACTAACTGCCCCCACCTCTTCCCCACTGCCCAGCACTCTTCTCAGCCTCTCGTACCCATCCTTCCCATCTCTGTCTCCATGTGTTCAATTGTTTTGATTTTGATGTTCCACAAATAAGTGAGAATACACAATGTTTCACTTTTTGTGCCTGCCCTATTTCACTTAATATAATGATCTCCAGTTCCATCCATATTGCGGCAAATGACAGGATCTCATTCTTTTTTATGACGAAATAGTACTCCATTGTGCATAAGTACCACATTTTGTTTCTTCTTTTTAATCTTGCTAAATTCCTTGATTGAGGGTTCTACAAAAGGGTAATTATACAGATGGTCCTAGACTTACAACGGTTCCACTTTCGATTACTTTATGATGGTGGGAAATCAACATGCATTCAGTAGAAACTGTACTTTGAATGCCATACAGCCACTCTGTATGGGTGGAGAGAATCACATGTGATGGGAATGTCAGGGTGGAGCTTTTCTCTTCGTCATCTCCTCTCCAAGAATGACATACCCAGGTGTTCATGAGGCTTATTCAGCTGATTTAACTATGAATAAACAAATCCAATATTTTCAAAGATGAGAAAAAGCAGCCATTCCTACAGCTGCTGTTCGTGAGGAGAGGCAGAGAGGCCAGCCACTATTGAGGGAAACTTCCTCACTTAGAGTTCTATTACCAGTCATCCTCACAATGAGGTCTGGATTGAAACTTAAAATTGATAGACATCCATAATAAAGTTTCCAGATAGAACCACCATGAGGATTTCCTGTAAAGCTTGCACTGAAGGCAGTCTCCTCTGCTACTTAATGTTTATGCTTGGCTGGTTTCACCAAGACACTCATTCTTGAAAAGAAAAATCCTGATTACTAAAGCACATTAACCAAATGTCCATTAGGTTTGTGTGATGGTTAGTATTTTTGCGTCGACTTGACTGAATCCAGGGCTGCCTAGACAGCTGCTGAAGCACTGTTTCTGGGTGTCAATGCAGCAGTTTCCAGAGGAGATTGAGGTATAAGTCAGTGGCCTAGAGGAAGACCTGGCCTCAGTGTAGGTGGTCACCAGCCCATCCATTGAGACCCAAGTGGAGCAACAGACAGGCAGAAAAAGCGGGGATTCACTCAGCATTCCCTCTTCTAGAGCAAGAAGCTTTTTCTCCAGCCTTTGGACATCACAATCAAGGTTCTTCAGCTTTTGAACTCTGGAACTTGCACCAAATGCCTGCTGGGGGCTCTTGCGCCTGGCTGGGAGCTTTCCTCTTGACTTCCCTAGTACACGGACTTTGGACTTCAGCTCACCCAGGCTATTGGCTTCTCTGATTTCGCAGTTTGCAAGTGGCCTACTGTGGACTTCGCCTCTGTGAAAAATGTATTAGGCCAGGTCACCTAATACATCTCCTTCAGTCCATCATAGTGGCTCTGTATCTCTGCAGAATCCTAGCACAGTTTGATGACAGCTGAAGCCTGTTTTCCTAACACAAAGCAGGTTCTAATATTTCACAGGCAGTCAGTAGGAATGTGTAGTCTGGATGGATGGATGGATGGATGAATGAATGAATTAACAAATGCCTGATACAAATGCTGAGACCCTCGTGGCACCAAAGCTTTAATGAAAATTGCTTAAGAACACAATAGCTGTTTCTTGACAGCAGCACCTGAAAAAAACTGCAGGTAAAAAATGAACTAACTAATCTTCATAACTAAGTACTTCCTCCATGGCCCAACCCACACAGGGCGCACCTGCCCCAGTTCCAGCTTCCGCCCTCAGCCCAGAGCTCCGGGCTGCAGACTGACAGCTCCTGACTCCGCCCCTCCAGCCCAAGCTCCCCATTGTTGCTAATCCCCAGGCAGCCCACCGCTCCATGTGCTTTCTTACCCTTTCATCCTCTTTGTAACAAATTCCCTACATGAAATTTCCTTTGTTCCCAGAAATAGCACAACCAAGCATGGCCAACTATCAATTTTCCTAAGGCACTCATCTGCCCCGCAGTTTATCTGCAGAAAATCTTGCTTTCAACTTCTTAGGAACCTAATTAAGCAAAATAGAAAAGAAAGACCTTAGCCAAGACCACCCACAATCTTGGGTTTGCATTTTCTGCCTTACTTATTCTGTAGTCCCACAAGTGATCTTTCAAACCAAAACACTTAATTACCTAATTACCTCCTAAAAACCTGGAGATATACATACTAGAAATCCAATGGAGAGAAGAGGAGGGGGGGACTTCTATAGAGCCCATGGTTGTGCCTCCATCTGACAGGTGATACTATTTCCTGGATTTTAGAAGCCAGGAAAAGTTTAAACTGATGGAAATGTTGAATAAATTAGACAACCCTCATTTTCTTTTGAGTCAGATATTCATAACGTAGCTTTATTATTTTTTAAGATTATGTGCCAACCCATAGTAGAAATGTTAATAAAAGCAGAAACAACCATTTTCAAAGTCCTCCTGCGTCTTGGTTATTTTGATTAGCTAGATAGCACCTTCATAATTTTAACACCTATAATTCACTTAATTGATAACCATTTATTTTTAGTAAAACTATTATGTGAAAGACCCAAGTTAATAAAATAAACCCTAATGAGTTCTTTATCTGCAAATCGAAAATATTTAGATGTTCTAACATGAGGAATAGAGGGCTAGTTATATAACCCTGAATGGTGAGCAGACCTTTCTCTGGGAGGTCAGCCCCCTCAGAACTACAACTTCTTAAATATGCCCATGAAGAGCTAAGGGGAAGAGGAGCTCTCACCCCGTCTGCACTCACAGCTGGATAAAGGCTGACAATCATCAAACGGCAGATGTCTTGTGAGATTATACTCAGGTTCCTACTCAAACAAAGCTAGAGACAGGACCTATTCTCCTGTGCCATCTTCTTCCACGGAGTGGTGCACGAGTCGAGGCCCAGGTGGGTCACTGAAGGTGAGTCACTGAAGACAGGAGTTGTCTGTCTGTTGAGGGAGCTTCAAACACAAGCTCCGTAAGTTTTATGGACCTAAGGTTCAGGGCAGTATTCAGAGTGGAAAGTACCGAGAACTGAGTAGCAACAGGGAAAGATGTCCTCAGGGTTTCCTCCTCCAGCCTCCAGTGAGTGGGAGGAGCCTAAAGAAGATCTAAGAAGGAAGGCTGGGCTAGGATTGCAAATACGCAAAGATCAGGGGGCCAGGGGGCCTGAGTCCTTGACCACAGCTCCTTCCAGAGGCTGTAATCCACCAGCCCCGCACCAAGTCCGATGTGGGGAGGGCAGATTCTCCAGGAGGCCTGCAAGGTAGACCTCTGCCATTGCCTGCGGTTGAGTCTGAAAAGTCACATAGAGATTTTTCACCAGGATCCTGACTCCTCAAGTCTCAGTTAATTCATCTATAAAACTCCTTTTAAGAAGTTTAAAAGAGTTATTTCTCTCTACCACACTGAAACTGTCACCATTTCACTGAAATGAGAAGCAATCACTTCCAAACGAGGGTAACATGTTCATGCGTCTCATGGTCCTGCACACATTTGCTCTGCACCCATTCCTAGTGTTTTCCCTGCTCTGGTCTATGTCATAGGGCAACTGGTCCCCACAGCTGCATCTCCACTCTTGGCCTCTCTCAGCTCGCCTCTGGCCGGGCTGACCAGCAGAAGATACTCACAGTATGCGACATTGAGCAACAGTGCTTTCTCCACGGCCAAGCCTCCAGGCTTTGGGCCAACACCTCCTTACTGCGTCTCTCCAGCCCAGGCTTTCTACTGTCACTAATCTCTAGGGAACCCCCTGGCATCTTTGGTTTTTTAGCTTTCTGCCACCTACAAAACAGCTTCCTTGTAGGAAATCCTCTTTGTTTCAAATATAGTCGTTTCTGTCTTCTTAGTTAGAGTCTGACTTTTACTACGTGAGTTACTATTGGCCATAAAACCCATCTCTCATTCCCCTACCTGGTCACTCATCATACAACATTTTTTAACGTAATGTTTACAGTGGACCAGAGAAGGAAGTTAACATTTTTTGCAAGAAGAAATAAAGAAAAAAATAATAAACGCAATACAAAATCATCCCATTAAATTTGAGCAAAGAAACTTTCAACAAGATCCCACTCTTGTACCCTAAATAAGGAGGTTGGCTGGTTGCTTGGGTGCTTGGACCCCAAGAGTCACTGGGGTCCTAAGGCTATTTTAGAAATGGAAAAGGTCCTTTATCCCAGGGCAAATATTGATAAAGAAATTCTGGGGTCAAGTGGACTGAAGCCATTGTGGATGGTCTGTTGATAGTTAAATAATAAGAGTCTTAAAAGAGCAAAATTTGATTACGAAACTTGCAGGAAAAAAATTTCAACATAATTATGGCTTGGAATGATGGATAGAGGAATTGCAAAGCGCCTTAAAAGAGCGTCCAGTTCAACCTGCTGCAGTTGAAGCAACTGCATCTCAGAGAGACGATGACTGCAGAGACTCTGGTAGCTGCTGCTGGGAGATGCTCTCTGCGCTTAGATACGCAGGAGGGAGTGCAACAGGACAACACCAGGAATACCTAGAGCAGCCAAGAGGAAAGTGCAAATCAAGCTCCAAGAAGGAACAAAAAGAATGTAAAGAAGGAAGAATACTGAGTGTTAGTCCATTCTCGAATTAATATAAAAAATTACCTGAGGCCAGGCACAGTGGTTCATGCCTGTAATCCCAGCACTTTGGGAGGTTAAGGTGGGCAGATCACCTGAGGTCAGGAGTTTGAGACTAGCCTGACCAACATAATAAAATCCCCTCTCTACTAAAAATACAAAAATAATTAGCCAGGTGTGTGGCAGATGCCTATAATCCCAGCTACTCAAGAGGCTGGGGCAGAGAGAATTGCTTGAACCCAGGAGGTTGCAGTGAGCTGAGATCTCACCACTACACTCCAGCCTGGGTGACAGAGCAAGGCTCTGTCTCAAAAACAAACAAACAAACAAACAAAAATACAGAACTACCTGAGACCTGAGACCGGGTAATTCATGAAGAAAAGAGGTTTAATTGATTCACAGCTCAGCAGGCTGTACAGGAGGCAGGACTGGAGAAGCCTCAGGAAACGTACACTCATGGTGGAAGGCAAAGGAGAAGCAGGCACGTCTTCCGTGGCCGGGATAGGAAGAAGCAAACCAGGCAGGAGATGCAACACACTTTGAAACAACCAAGTCTCATGAGAACTCACCATCACACACTACCATGAGAACAGCAAGGGGGAAATCTGCCCCCATGATCCAATCACCTCCCGCCAGGGTCCACCTCAACACTAGAGATGACAATTCTACAGGAAATTTGGGTAACAAATCCAAACCATAACAAAGGTAAATGGTGCACTGGCATTACTGCTTGGCTAAATATCTCATCTGCAAGCCAAATGTTTAGGTTAATGTGGTGGTTAGTTTTAATTTAGGCTTTTAGGTTGGGTCAGTGTGGTATCTTTAGTTTAATTTAGGTTTTTAGGTTTGGTGAGTGTGGGGACCTTAGTTTAATTTAGGTTTTTAGGTTGGGTCAGGGTGGTGGCCTTAGTTTAATTTACGATTTAAATTAAATTAAACTAATATTTAAATATTTAAATTAATTAAAACTAAATTTAAATTAAATTTAATTTAAATTTAAACTCATACTCCCATGGTATGAGTTTCATGTGGCTGTTGTAACAAATGGCCACAAATTTGTGGCTTAAAACAATGCAGATTTGGCCAGGTGCAGTGGCTCACACATGTAATCCTTGCACTTTGGGAGACCAACGTGGGCAGATCACAAAGTCAGGAGATCGAGACCATCCTGGCTAACACAGTGAAACTCCATCTCTACTAAAAATACAAAAAACTAGCCAGGTGTGGTGGCACATGCTTATAGTCCCAGCTACTCAGAAGTCTAAAGTGGGGCTCAGTGGGCCAAAATCCAGGTGCCAGCAGGACTGTGCTCTCTCAGGGGCTCTGGAAGAGAATCCGTTCCTTGCCTTTTTCAGTTTCTAGGGCTGCGATCCTTGTACTCCTCAGCTCGTGGCCCTTTCTCTCCAGTCTCTGCTGCCTTTGCCCTCTCTTCTGCCTTAAAATCTCCCTCAGCCTCCCTCTCATCAATGACACTTGAGATTACATTTAGGGTGTGCCTAGTATTAACTAGGACAATCTCCCACCTCAAGATCTTTAATTTCATCACATTGACAAAGACCCTTTTCGCATATAAGGTAACATTCACAGGGCCCAAAAATTAGAGTCTGAATATCTTTGGGGCTGTGATTCAGCCTGTCACACGCACCCCCGTGAGGGAATTACTGATCCCTGGATGTTAAATGGTTTCTGTGAAAAGTCGGCCGGAGTGTTTGGTACGTGGTTGCTGAGTGATGGTTCTCCATAACTGAAGGGGTATTCACACCAGCACTTTCTGACTGGTGTTCCATTGTCTAGCCTGAACAAATTGGCGTTTTCGAATGCTTTAAATTGCATTCCCTAGTGGGTGACAGACAAAATTTTCCACATACCTTCAAGATGACAAAATTATATCAAGATGCTCTGCCTTTTGGGAGAAGAAGCCACCCATCAATTGTCACTTTACAATCAGTTATGAAAAAGAGTCCTTCTTCTACCAAGCATTTGCTTGTTATATTCCAAAAGTCTGTATTTTTGTTCATTTGAATGTGCAATTACTTTTCATTCAGGGCCACATCAAAGTGTCTTTTTTAAGTCTTTTAAAGCAACAACCTGGAGTCTTAATTTAAGTTGAAATCCAACTGCAGGAGATGCTACCAATGAGAAGAAATTAACTGAGGTGACAGATGAACAGATTTCTTTTTATACTTGGTTAAATTCCCATATGCAGACTCCATGACAATTACATCAAAATTTACTCCTCTGCCTGGAGGGTGGTACATTTCTTTTGATTTTGATTATAAAGTGCCTTTCAATTGCAGAAACTTTAAAATGTGAAGCAATGATCTTCTTAATATGCAAAAGCATGATAACCGGTTTGGGTGAGTTTTCTCCCTGCTTTTACATTCGTATGACGATATAAAATTACAACTAACTTTACTAATCCATATTCCAAACTAAATTTGCATGACCTTTGCTGCCGGTTCCTGTTGTATGGCCCCTAAGGTAAGGGTAATATAACTTGATCATAAATAAAGTCAGTCTGCCAGAAAGTTATTTCCTGACAATCTTACTAATTCTAAATTTCTATTCAAATACATCTCTGATCTGGTGTATTTCTTCTAGCATTACATATTATAAAGTCAAAAAGTCCCTTCAATCTGCATAGAACATTACCTTTGAGCAATAAAAATGTCACAATTTCCTGTGTACCATAAATATCAGAAGGCATTCAACTTTAAAATTCCACTCTGTGATATAGTACTTATACTAATATATTTCACATGCTACATAGGAAAACTGTTTCTGTAGACATTATTAGGATTAATCTGTGATCCCAAGGAGTTTCATGATGATGTGCCGTATATTCACTCATTCGTTCCTTCATTTATTCATGCATTTATTCTTTATTTAATGAGCGTATGTTTAATAAGCATCTATTCCACATAGGTCCTAGAGAAGTACAAGATTAAGAATTTAATATAGCCTGTAATCCCAGCACTTTGGGAGGCCAAGGTGGGTGTATCTCTCGAGCCTACGAGTTGCAGACCAGCCTGGGCAACACATCTCTACAAAAAATTCCAAAATTAGCCAGATGTAATGGCATGTGCCTCTGGTCCTAGATACTTAGGAGGCTGCAGTGGGCCCAGGAGGTAGAGGCTGCAGTGAACCCAGATTGCACTACTGCAGTCTAGCCTGGGCAACAGAGCGGGATCTTGTCAGAAAGAAAGAAAGAAAGAAAGAAAGAAAGAAAGAAAGAAAGAAAGAAAGAAAGAAAGAAAGAGAGAGAGAGAGAGAGAAAGAAAGAAAGAAAGACGGAAGAAAGAGAGTGGGGAGGGAGGGAGGGAGGAAGGAAGGAAGGAACGAACAAGAATTCAAGATAAATTTAAAAAACGGTACTAGTTTGGAAGGAAAGCGTGCAGACAAGTGTTACCATCAATATATATTCAACATCATTTGGGGGAACATAGGACCAGTGATTTCTGCCATCTGAAAAGTCATGGAATAGTTCTCAAAGAACAAGATATTTTAACTGGGTCTCATAAAATAATGGAGATATCAAATGTAGAGAAAGCATTTATGTGTGTGTTTGTGTTGTCTCTACTAGTGAGAGGTCCTGTGGAGATAAGAAGGAGCTTGGACTATAAAACAGGTGGCATGTACTCTAGTTCCCACCCTGCCTGTCTACTCTGGGTCCCTGGGCACTTCACGTCCCTCTCTGGCTCTCCATCAGGTGCATTTTATGTCTAAATTATACGACTCACGTGCTCCAATCTGACTTTCTTCTCCCCATCCCATCACCATCATGGCCCCTCCCAGCCCCTCCAGGACACTCAGCTGATTCTGGACAAGGAGGAGGACAAGCATTAAACCACTACACAGGAGGTGACCATCCCCACTGCACCATTTCTTCTAAGGCAGGACGTTTGATTGACTGACCAGACGGATCCATGACCTGGAGATGGCACGGTCAATGGCCATTGCTGCCCAGAGCACAGTCAGCAGAGAAAGGAGGTTGCCAGCAAGTCATACCCTTGTCCCTATCCTCTCCAGCTGGCAGGCACTTCAAGCAGGATTTGAGCGTGACTAGAGTCATCCACAAAACACCCACTTAATTGAAATCAGCAGGAACTCTGGGTGGAGGCTGTTTCTGGGAGTTGCCTATCTCCTCTTCTCCATAGGAAATGTCCATGAGTTCTCTTGCATCTCTTCTACTTCTACTCCTCAGTCTCTCTTTGTCTAATAATTCCAGCCTCTGTCTTTTCTATCTGCTTCTAAAGCTCTCCAAAAATATTCTCACCCTGGCCAGATGCAGTGGCTCATGATTGCTATCCCAGGACTTTGGGAGGCAAAGGCAGGAGGATAGCTTGATCCCAGGAGTTCGAGACCAGCCTCAGCAATACAGCAGAAGCCCATCCTTACAAAGATAAAAATATTAGCTAAGTGTGGTGGTGTACACCTCTAGTCCCAGCTATTTGGGAGGCTGAGGTGGGAAGATCGTTTGAGCCCAGGAGGTCAAGCCTGCAGTGAGCCATCGTTGTACCACTGCTGTCCAGTCTGGGTGACAAAGTAAGACCTTGTCTCAAAACAACAACAAACTATCTTCACCCGCCACATCCAGCACCCAACTATGTTTGAATGCTCCTTAAATTTATACGGCCAATCTAATGCTGCTTCTCTGTCATTCTTTGCTTATACTTCAAGGGTAAAATAATGAAGCTTCTTTCTGACTCAACCTATTTCTCCATCAGACTTCTATCTCCCTCTTCTCAATGTCTGCAAACTTGTCCAGCAAAATAACAGAGATTTTACATACGCAATAATATGCGATGTTATTTCTCCTGTACAACAACTCTATGGTGGTTTTTTTGCTGTTATTGTTGTGGTGGTGGTTTTTTGTTTTTAGGTTTCTTTTTTTTTTTTTTTTTTTTGAGACAGAATCTTGCTCTGTCACCCAGTCTGGAGTGTAGTAGCGCAATCTCGGCTCACTGTAACCTCTGCCTCCCAAGTTCAAGCAACTCTCCGGCTGCAACCCCATGAGTAGCTGGGACTACAGGTTTATGCCACCAAGCCCGGCTAATTTTTGTATTTTCAGTAGAGATGGGGTTTCACCATGTTGGCCAGGCTGGTCTCGAACTTTTGACCTTATGATTTACCTGCCTCGGCCTCCCAAAGTACTGGGGTTACCCAAAGTACTGGGGTTACAGGCATGAACCACCACACCCAGCCTCTATGGTGGTTTTTTGACAGAGCAAACAGTATATGAAATGTTAATGGTCTTACCCAAGTTCTTACTGATAGCAATTGACAAATTTAAAAATTGAAACAGTGTCTACATGATTCTGAATTCAAGTCTTTGCACTACAGTGTTTTGGTACTTTTAAAAAGTCTCCAAAGAAAATTATTTTATTCTTCATTTCTATGATAATAATATGTATTCCCTTTTTATTCCACTTACTGTAAATTCCTGAGGCTTGAGACATGGCTATATTCGTTTCTAGCCCCCACAGGGCTTTTTACAGCCCTGGGCATAGAGTGAATGCTTAATATTTGTTAAACTGAAATTATCTGAAGCGTGTTCCAACTTATAGTACCTAAAAAGCCTGAGGTTTTACAGGCAGGAGGTTAATGACCCTCGTTTTGTTTCTGTTTGGATGGGAAAAAGTTACCATGCCATTGAGCTGGCGCAGGCTGTGCCAGAGGGCAGGACTGAACTTAGTATGTTACTGAATTCCACTGCAGCTTCACTTCTTAAGACAGCTGTTGGTATCTTCTTGCGTCTACTGTAGGCAGTTCTCATAAATAATCTGAATCTTCATCTAGTTCAGTCTAATTCAAGTCTTGCTAATGGCAACAAATAAATGACCTGTGCAGGAATCTGGCATAAACGTACATCTGGTGTGCCTACCTCTGGTTGTCTTTGCTCCGAACATGTGCTCTGGTGCTGAGAACAATTTGAGAGTATTAGGGACACTAGGCAAGGTGTGAATGATCCCCTCACAAAAGACAGTGACATTCAAAGCCCAAACACAGACAATGTTTCTGCAGATGTTCCATCATTTCAAGGTAAGCTGGAGCCTGATAATTTTGAAATATGATGTTGGAGACAAGCAAAAGGAAGAGGACTATGTACCCTGAGACTCAAACTTGCATTCTAATATAAAATCATTTAGCTAGTTAATTAACTCAAGGTCAAGCATTTCTGGCCAGGGTATTTCTCCTCTGTTTCTCTAAATGTCAAGGAGAAAAAAAATTGAATCTGTGGCTCTGTTTCTTCAAATGTCGAGAAGAAAGACTGAATCTCCTGTTTCTCATCTCCCTTTATTTCTTATAGGTTGTAATTCTCATCTCTGGCCAGATCATATCAAATGTTTTTAAACAATTAGGTAGACAATGTGATCAAAAAGCTAATTCCCTTTGAAGGTTTCATGTACCCATTTATTCCCTGTTCAATGTTATGTTCAAACAATGCTTAGCTGTATAACATAAAATGCTTTCATTTCTTAGCTGTATAACATGAAATGCTTTCGTTTCTGCTCCTGAAGTTGGGCAAATTCAACTGTCTCTGCTTATATCAGGGATGAATGGCCAAAAAGTGTCTTTGGTGTGAACCTCTTCAGGGAAGGAGTAGGTCCTTTCCAGCACAGGGGACAAGGTATTCTCTTACTGCTTTCCCAAGAGCGGAGATGAAGGCTGTTGGTTCTATCTACTCATCACCTCGTCAAAGATTAATTCCCTCTGATTTTCCCTAAGCAAAATCTGCTCCAGAAATACTATTAAACCTCAAACAAAGAGACAAATATATTCAATAAATGAATTCTCAGAATCCATAAACTAGACAAACTCCAAGCATAGAGCCGTGTTACAAGAAAGTGGTGCAGTGAACTTTAGGATTTTTTGATTAAGGACAGTGGATTACATATTAAGTTTTCTATTCATCAAAGAAGAAAACATTCAATACTGGTGCTAGGTAAACTTTAGGCCCACCAGGAGATTTTTTTTTTTTTTTTTTTGAAAGATCCCCACAATATATCCTAGGATCTCATTAGTAAAAGAAACTGCAATAAATACATATGTATGAAGTTGTATTAATTAAAATTTTATTCTATTTAATGCATTTACAGACAGATACTTAGCTGCTGTGCTCCTAAAAACTGGAGCATAAGCATAGGTGGTCACCACATCGTCCTTTCTTTGTTTTTTTTTTTGTTTTTTTTTTTTTCCGAGACAGAGTCTCACTCTGTTACCCAGGCTGGAGTGAAATGGCGTAATCTTGGCTCACTGCCACCTCAGCCTCCCAGGTTCAGTTGTCCTTTGATATAAGTACTTGGAAAAGGACCTTCCACTCAAATACATGTTTTAAGACTGGCCATTTCCTTCCAATCTGAGTAAGAACCCAGTGCTTATATGTGTTTACAGATGGATTACGATTATAGTGAATATTATCTACCATTCATTTCTAAGGGGTGGGGGGAAAGGAGGAAAAACATAAAACGGTTCTCAACCAGTGCATTTTTGCATTTTGACACTTTGGTGCTGCAACTCCTTGGCTGAGAATGTTTTAGCCGAGAAGAATATTTTTTTGTTTTGGAAGCATCTCCTATTGAACAACGTCAGAAGGATAAAAAAACTGGCTTTGTTGGAACTGGCTGTTCTATAGTGGCAGGTGTCGGGTTCAGTTAATCGAGATTTGGCTTGAGAGCACATGCACAATCTATATCATTGTAATTGACCTGAAGCCGAAAGAAAACAGTGTCTACCTATTCCTAGAGGAGAAGGCTCTTCTTAGCTGACTTACCCTGTAAGTCATACACCATATTACACCCTATTAAGTGGAGCTTATTAAGTACACTGCAAATACCCCATCTGTAAGCCATTGGCTTTTCAAGTCCAAATGAACTGTTCATAAGAAAATGGTGCCAAGTAGCTTTCTAACTTTTACTTCTAGGTTTCCCGAGAACCATCCAAAAGTGTGATTTTTCCTCCACCTGCTAACTCTTGTATCAAAATTGTTTTTAGAGACTTCTTATGAGGAATTTTAAATATGCTTTAGTTTTTACATCAGACACACTCCAGAAATTTCCCACTTCCAACCTCTATCTCCTTAATAGGCATTAGGCTTTAAATGGATTAAATGTGGAGGCTTGATTTAATCAAATTGTTTCCTCCTGATATTTGGAAAATAACCAAGCAGTTTCAAAGGTAAATCAATGCATTACCACCTTAGAGCCATTTACAAAATCAAAACATATTTGTGCATCGGAATTCTTCACTGGCAGAGAACAGCTTGTACCTTCTCTATTGATTAGGTCCCTATTACTATGGATTAAAATAAAAAACCACAGAGTAGCACAACTTTCAGAAGGTTAGGGAGAATGGTATGGTTGACTCAGCATTCTAAATCAGCTCGAACAAAGTATCCAACCTACTGAGGAGGTGCAGAATGTGGACTAGTCACTGATGTCAAAGTCAGTTTGGAGATCATTTTGTCAGAGTTCCCTATGAGCCAAACTTAATAGCAAATAGAAAGACAAATTCACCCAGAATATGGTTCTGGAGGACAATGAACCCAGCAGCAATGGAGACGTGCTGACTGCAGTTTAATGCTGTTAGCGGCTTCGTGGTCAAATTGAATCCTACTGGGACAAACTGCAGACACACAACATACGCCCCCAAAGCTGACTGCTGGAATGAAAGGAACTCTAGTCCACCAGGAAAGTCAGGATACAAGCGACAGCTCAAGCTGAAACATTTCACGTGATCAGACCACCTGTGGGACGAACTGATATATTTATTATTGTCCAGAGAATCGCTGGATTTTACAGCTGCCAAGAACTTCAGCAATGACGACCTACTCCTCAGCAGTTTTTACTGTTTTCTTTCCCTACATTTATCCCTTAAAATATGTCTTCCCCTGTTTTCTGTCTTGGGTTCTTAATTCACTGAGCACTCTTCCTTCATAACTTTATCAGTCTTACATGCATGACTCTCAAATGTTTATGTCCAGCCCTGACCTTTCTCCTGAGCTGCAGTCTCAAACATTAAACATCCTGCACGATATCTCCCTATGGATGCCTCAGTAGCAGATTTAATTCAATGGGGTGAATGAAAACCAGCTCACTCTCTTCCCCAGTAATCCCTCACTGTGCTCTCTCATTACATGAGTTAGTACCAGCTGCGTGCTGCAGCCTCCTGTTACCACCATCAAAGTGTCCAGCCATCTGTCTCCCTTGCTCACACTGCCTCTGCAATACTGTCCCATGGTGTCCTCCTGGCCGTGTCCTCACAATGCCCCAGTGGAGACCTCAGACCCTCACCTGGGTCACCTGGAACAATCACGCTCTGACACCTTCTACTACCCAGCCCTCTGCACCCTCTGGACAGAGTTACTTTCCTAGAACACAGCTCAGTTCTGATTGTGTCACTTCTCTGGCTACAAAACTCAACGCTTCCTCCTCGCTTTGTAGATTCAAATCCAGATTTCTTGAAATGACAATTACTGGTGCCTATCATCTAACCTGTCTCCTTTCTTGCCTTATATCCCACTTCATCCCTAACATCTCCGGTTTCTCTCCTCCCCTTAGCCCTCACACGGGGCTACTTAGAGAGGCCAAAATAGTGGAATGTGGACCAACAAGGCCCGGAAAAGTCAAGACAAATCAATTTCAAATATACAAACAAATTTTCCATCATTAACACAAAAATAATTAATAAAAATTAAAATTTAACCAACATTATATTGTCATCTCTCAAATTGTCAGTTCAGCACAGGTAGACAGGAGGCTCTTGGCTCCAGCCAGTGACTGAGGAACCAGGCTCTTTGCAGCTCCCAGCTCTGCCTTCCTCAAAGTCCTGACAGTGCTCTTTATCCACCTCCTGGAAGAGGAGGTAGCAGGAGTAGCACATTTGGAAGTATGTTACGACCCAGGCCCATACTCCACGGCCAGAGTTCAGCACATGGCCCCATCTAACTGCAAGGGACACTAGCCAACTCCTGTAGCTGCATTCCCCGGGGAAGAAACAACAGCCATGGCAGACTTTGAGCCAGTCTCTGACATAATCTTTGAAAGGTTCATAAAAAAAGAGAACTTTGAGCCATTTCTTAAAAGTTGGGAATGACATAAATTGGAGAAAAATAAGAAGGAAGACTGGCTGGGTAGCTTGGCCTGACAAGGGTAGAGAAAGATAATTAGGTAAATCATTTTCAAGAGAACAAAGAAAAGAAAGAAGAACCATTAGAAGGGCAACCTTGATATTTTGTACTTTTCATCAAAGTTGGGAAAACTGGTGTTGGCATCTAGTAGGGCTATCTTCCACCTCTAAATCTACCTTTCTGTCTCTGCAGGATCTTGGACAAATTATGCATCAAAACCTAGAATTCTTGAGTCTAAAATGAAGACAGTAATGCCCAGCTTACACGATTATGGTATAATGTTAATAGAATAAATAGGATTAATTCAGCTAATGAGAGCCCTTGTCATTCAGTATTTTCATAATGTGGAGTCAATTCTGGTTCACATTTTTTCTAAATGTTTAGGACATTTTAAATATATTAAATGTATTCCTCATTGATGACTCTCTACTTTAAACAAAGTAGATAAACAATGAACAAAGACCAAAAAAAATTAATTTTCCACTTTAGTAAACAAAAAGGTGAATTACTGCGCACATAAAATCAACAGGCTTGACTTATTAAAGAATGGCTCAATCAGATAATAATTATGGATGTATTTGTTTTACTTACATTACATAGTTTCATGCAATTGAATCACCACTTCTTTACTTAAGGGATTCCAATATTTCTTAGTTTTGATCATTTATTAGCACAACAAAAGACCAACGGGATAACAAAAGAAATTCTCACTGGCCCTTAAGAACTTTCACAACGTCAAACAACACGGGAAACATCCAAAAAAGGAGGGAAACTATTCTAAAATATTTTCTGACTATAACTTTTGCCATTTAAACTCACATCATCAGTTTTACTTCATGCCTTCTTGTGATCAAATGTTTTCTACTTTTCCTGATGATTCATTTTGACCCTTCTTGGAGACGTTGGGAACCAAAATTTTCCAGGCCCCAGTCAGATGGTAATAAATGCTTCTGCCCTGTCCCTGACTGATGCCTTCTTCTAGAGACTGTATTAGTCCATTTTGACTCTGCTGAGAAAGACATACCCCACACTGGGTAATTTATAAATAAAAACGAGGTTTAATGGAGTCACAGTTCCAAGTAGCTGGGGAGGCCTTATAATCCTGGCAGAAAGTAAAGGTACATCTTACACGGTGGCAGGCAAGAGAGAGCGTCAGCAGGGGAACTCCCTTTTATAAAACCGTAAGATGTCATGAGACTTATTCACTGTCATGAGAACAGCGTGGCAAAGACCTGCCCTGGTGATTCAATTACCTCCCACCAGGTCCCTCCCATAAGACATGGGAATTGTGGAAGCTACAATTCAAGATGAGATTTGGGTGGAGACACTGCCAAACCATATCAGGGACTTCACCACCTGCTGCACGCCTAGTGCTGTGGTGGACCCTGGGGAGAAAAGATGAAAACTCTCATTCTCTGCCTCAGTGATCTCATCCAGAGAAGCAGACTCAGGCGGCTACAAATCAGTGTGGGTGATAGCTTGTATGCAATCAAGGATCTGACCCAACCTCAGCCAATCAGGAAACTTTCTCTTTGATTTCTTGCAAGTACAGTAGTTATGCCTTACTCGGTTTGTGCAACAGCAACAAAAACCTGAAACTGGGTAATTTGTAAAGAACAGAAACACATCTCTCACAGTTCTGGAAGCTAGGAGTCCAAGATCAAGGTCTTGGGAGGTGTGGTGTCTGGTGAGGGCTCATTCTTCCCTCCAAGATGCTGTCTCATTGCTGTGTCCCCCAGAGGGAAGGAATGCTGCATGCTCACCTGGAGGAACAGAAGGAGAAAAGGCCCAATGCCACATAGGCCTCTTTTATAAGAACCTTAATGCCATTCAGGAAGGAGAGGCCCTTGTGAACTAATTGTATTTTAACGGCTTCACTTCTTAATACTATCGCATTGGCCATTATGTTTCAACACATGAATTTTGGAGGGGACACATTCAAACCATAGCAATTTATAAACATAAACTACTCTCTTGTTTATGCTCTAGAAGATAGAGGAACCTAAAATAAAGGGAAACACAAGCAAAGGAGAATTGTACTGTGCCTTGCCTTGTTTGAGAGCTCTGTTTGCTGGAAAGGCCCTTGGAACTGCCAGTGTTAGGAGCCCAAAGAGGCTACTTGAAGCCCCTTTCCAGCCCCCAGGATGTAAGTTAATATATAGTCACATAGGTACAAGAAAACAACCATGGTACCGAAGGTGCACTAAAAACAATCAGCCAGGTGCAGTGGCTCATGCCTGTAACCCCAATAGTTCAGGAGGCCGAGGCAGGCAGATCACGAGATCAGGAAATCGAGACCATCCTGGCCAACATGGTGAAACCCTGTCTCTACCAAAATACAAAAACATTAGCCAGGTGTGGTGACACGTGCCTGTAGTCCCAGCTACTCGGAAGGCTGAGGTAGTGGAATCCCTGGACCCAGGAGGCGGAGATTGCAGTGAGCCAAAATCCCGCCACTGCACTCCAGCCTGGTGACAGAGCAAGACTTCGTCTCAAACATAAAAAAAAAATTCTTCCCTTACAGAATTCTGCTAAGTGCATACCTCCTAACGATGGAAGCCTCCCGCTATGACAGCCACATCAAGGCACGGCCCCCAGCAGCCCTGTGCAAGCTTGCCCATGGGAAAATTAAATGAAATGGAACCTGTGGCTGTGGCTGACGATATTTTGGAAGCAAGATGGGTGTCTGGGAACAAGAAGCTTCAGATTCACAATGATCTTTTTTTTTTTTTTAATGTTTCACACTGTGATGTTCAAATTTCTGCACCTGTGGTGAAGTGAAAACCCATGTTAAGCCTTCACTACATGCCAAGACTTGAACATTGATTTTTAAGCCTGAGCGACAGAAATCAGGTTCTTAAGTGTCTCAATTCTATTTCCATAGCTAGAAACACCCAGAAAAGAGGAGACCTTTGTGCAAACAACTCAGAAAGGTGTTTGAAATTGAGGTGATAAAGACAACAAGGAAGAAAGGGGAAAGAGGGCTTACCTGGAAGGAAAGACTTAAGGAAGATGTGGAAATTACACCCTGAGGTAAGGGCGAAATGAAAGGTAAACAAGGAATCCCATTCATGTGCTGAAATCACCATGGACATTTGCTGGGCTCTGACTGTGTCAGGCATTGTTCTAGGTGGGTTTTATGTATTCATTCCATTTAGCCTCACCTGGCTAATGAAATGGATTCTATTGGCCAGGCACAGTGGCTGACACCTGTAATCCCAGCACTCTGGGAAGCCGAGTCTGGTGGATCACCTGAGGTCAGGAGTTCCTGACCAGCCTGACCAACATGGTGAAAGCTCATCTGCACTAAAAATACAAAATTAGCCAGTAGGAGGTGTAAGAAATGAAGACAAGGTAATTGGTTTCCAGAGTCTGCATTTATAGCCATTGTATTACCCATCCTCCTATCCAAAGAGGAGCAAAACACAGACACAATGTATTAGGTAATACCTATAGCCACATGTAATTTGTTTATTCAGAATTGACTCAGGAAAGGTATAAATCTTAGTGAGATTTATACACACACAAATGGGATATATCAAGGCTCTGTTTCGCAACTGGTCTTATCAACTCTATGTATCTGTTTGGACTGAGAGCTCCTATATCTAATAGGAGAGTCACTATAGAGCTCCTATATCTAGAGCTCTCTCTAATAATCACAAATATTCCCTAGGGGTTTGAATACCATTCACTAAGCTCTCCTCTCAACACTGTGCATATATCCACCTATTGCATCCTCAGAATAGCCATAGGAGGTCATGGATTGGTTAAAATAATGCTGTACGGAGGCTGAGGTGCACAGATCACTTGAGGTCAGGAGTTCGAGACCAGTCTGCCCAACATGATGAATACTAAAAATACAAAAATTAGCCAGATGTGGTGGCAGGCACCTATAATCCCAGCTACTTGGGAAACTGAAGCAGGATAATCGCTTGAACCAGGCAGACAGAGTTTGCAGTGAGCCTAGATCATGCCATTGTATTCCAGCTTGGGCAACAGAGCAAAATTCTGTCTCAGAAATAAATAAATAAACAAATAAATACATAAATAAAGCTGTAACAAGCAAACCCCAACAGATATGATGCCTCAAGCACAGCAGAAGTTCATTTCTTGCTCACACATACTTTTTTTTTTTTTTTTGAGACAGAGTCTCACTCTGTCGCCAGGCACCAGGCTGGAGTGCAGTGGCTCAATCTCGGCTCACTGCAACCTCCGCCTCCCGGGTTCAAGCAATTCTGCTTCCTCAGCCTCCCAGGTAGCTGGGACTACAGGCGCACGCCATGACACCTGGGTAATTTTTTTTATTTTTGGTAGAGACGAGGTTTCACCATGTTGGCCAGGCCGATGTCAAACTCCTGACCTCAAATGATCCACCCACCTCAGCCTCCCAATGGGCTGGAATCACAGGTGTCAGCCCTCATGTCCAGGCTTGCTCACATATAACTTTCATCAGTGTTCCTATAGGAAGGTGACTCTCTGCCAAAGAGTGACTCAGGGATCCAGACTCCTCCCATTCTGTGGTCCTTTCACCTTTAAAATGTGGATTCCAAGTCACAGTGCTTGTCCGCATTATGAGGGTAAAAAAGGAATTCATATGTGGAAATAAGAAAGTGGTACACATTCCTTCTATTCATCCACTTATTTACTCATCTATTTATTCATGTATTGATTGGCCTATTTATTTATTGGCTGTTACTCAAGCACCTGGCCACACCTATGTAAAGAAGAAGTAAAATGTGGTCTATCAGTATGTCCAGAAAAAAGGGTGACTGGCAACAGCACACGAGTCTTTGCCACAGCTAAGTATGTTAGCATGCCATTTTATAGATTAGGAAACTGAGGCACAGGAGATTCAATAACTTACCCAAGTCATACGGGTGTTAAGTGGCAGAGCCTGGATTCAAACCCAGGCAGTCTGGTTCAAGAGTCCTGCTCTTAACAGGGATGGTTGATTATTGCTCCTTAAAGACGTGATGAATCAAATGAAGCACCCATGGGGATGTTGCATTACATTTCTCAGCAGGACAGGCACAGAAGTAGTACATTTCCTTCTTTTGAAGCCTTATCCCTCCTTCCTTCTTTCTTCCATCCATTCCTTGCCATTAACTTACGGTCTAGTGGATTCTTGTGCAAGATTTTTCCATCAAGAGCTCCTACCAATACTATGAAAGTTTTTAGTACTGAGTTCCAAATTTTTAAACTCTTACCACAGACTTGAATAGAGGCAGCAGTTACTATGGTACTTAAAGGACAGCAAGTCCTCCAGCCCAGTAAACGCCTACATTCAAATAAAATGGATGAGTGAGAATATATTGTTTTACTGGAACTTGAAAGTATAAAGGATATTTGATCAGTTATAAAACTTTTTTCTGTGAAAAAAATACTTTTAGACTCTGTAAAGTTTTTTTCCCTAAATGTTTTAGTCTCATTTCTCTTACATCCCTTTGCCTTTATTTCTAAGGCCTGGATCCGCATTGAGTTAATATTTCAAAATAAGAAGTCTCAGCTGGGCCTCGTGGCTCACACCTGTAATCCCAGCACTTTGGGAGGCTGAGGCAGGCGCATCATGAAGTCAGGAGTTCAAGACCAGCCTGGTTGATATGGTGACACCCTGTCTCTACTAAAAACACAAAAAGTAGCCAGGCGTGGTGGCACACACCTGTAGTCCCAGTTTCTTAGAAGGCTGAGGCAGGAGAATTGCTTGAACCAGGAGGTGGAGGTGGAGGTGGAGGTGGAGGTGGAGGTGAGATGAGACAGATGAGATCACACCACTGCACTCGGCCTGGATGACAGAGCAAGACTCCACCTCAAAA